>JBAMIE010187332.1:0-12407 GCA_037177295.1 Kaempferia parviflora | reverse complement strand
AGCTACTTTAACTGTTAGATTTCTTTTTTATATTTTTTTTACCCTAACTTAACTCAGATTGCTCACATCAAAAATGGGGAGATTATTGGTCCCCTAGGTAGTTTGATGTGACCAACTTAGTTAGATTGGGTCCTGTGTTGATCTAACCTTGTGACTAAGAGCTTAGGATCACAAGAAGTCAGGAGAAACCAGACGAGAAGGATTGTGCGGGAAAGAGTCGACAGGCTCGGCGCATTCAAGGGACGCCGAGACTGTGAAAGAGTACACCGCGGATGAGAAGAACGTGTGCAACGTTCTGAGGGACAAGAAGTCGGGGAGGAAGATCGCTCGATGAAAGACGTAAGTTATGTTGGGGTGAGCCCTATTCCGGATGTCCGAAATCACCCAGAAGACCCTAGAAAAAGCCAGACAAAATCGGACCGGTCAACACGCAGTTGACCGATCCGGGACCGTCCGGGGTGCCCGGAACTGAAAACTTATCCTCTGAGTCCACGTTGACGAGCTGATCTCGGGGATAGAGTTTGACCACCTAGGTGGTCGGACTGGTCCGAGCACCCTGAACAGGGACGAGATAGAATTTAGAAGAGCTATAAATAGAGTTTTGTTCTTCTATTATATTCATTCCAAACACCTATAAACTTCTAGTCTTTTCTGCTTTCATAGTTCTGTGCTACAACGCTGTGTACTAGGTTTCCCCACCTCCATCGAAGGAGATTTGATTAGCGCTCCATTTGTCTTGGAGTAGCGATCCTCTGATCGCGATCTAAGTAAATTCTTTCTTGTCTCGTATTATTTCTGTTTCTTAATTAATTATTTATTGTGTTTTGTTAAGCAATAATTGTGTCCGAGTTTAGTATATTTTATCTTACAAGATTAATCTGCGACTTCCGTACATAACCAGCCTGCAACGGTCCTACACATAATGATGTAAATGATTTAATCTGGGTAAAGTTAAGTTTTGATGTCTCAGATTCGTTCTATAGAACAGCTAAATTAAGTGCAACAACTTTCTTAGTAGTAATTGCTCATTATGATTGTTGTCGCACACATCATTTTTCCTGGCGTATGAATTGGATGTTCTAATTTGGTCTTTATGACTAATTAGTATTTTGTTCTGATCTTTGTGACTATATAACCTTATAGTCTATGTGACTTACATGGTCTTTATGACTATATAACCTTTATGGATTGACTTGGACGAGTGGGAAATGTTAGATATGCATTTGAATGCACACGTTGAGAATAGGAGAGGGACACATTCCTCTTTCTCTTCGTCCTTTAAGTGCAATTAGAGCAAGATCATCACAAGGAACAAAGGTTGAGAGCAAGGAGAACATCCATCTGAGAGAGATTTGGCTTGTGAAAGTGTCCGAGAGAGTTATATATTGGTGATCTTCCCATCTACGACGAGTAGCGTTTCGTGGAGAGCTTCACAGCAGCGTCTTCTTCAAGATCAATCTTTGTCGTTTCTACTTAGCAGAGCACTGTGAGTTTGTATTTAATTTTGTATGAAGTTACAATAGATCAACACAACTGTGACCTGTTGGGACTTCTTTGCCACGTTTCCGATCAACCCTGAACCCACTTGGACTTTTTCTTGTGTCAAATAATCGGTCAACCTTTAACTGACTTGGACTTTCTCTTCTAAGTGTCCAGTCAACTGTTTATTCACTTGGACTTTTTCTTTACCAACTCCCGTTGGACTTCTGATCACCAATGCGGTTCTCCTTGACCACTTATATTTTTTCTCTTGCCTAACCACAGATAGAACTAGTCACTCGATAGACTTCCATTCTACTTAACCTCAGTTAGGGCTTTCCCTTACCTAACAGCAGTTCAGTTTCTTTACCAACATGCAATCCTACTTGATCCACTTGGACATTCTTTTTCCTAATCACAGTTAGGATTCCACTCTACCTAACCTCAGTTAGGACTTTCCTTTGGCAACGTACGATCCTCCTTGACTCACTTGGATTTTCCTTTGCCTAGCCGTCGAGTTAGGGCTTTACCTTGCGTAACATCCAATAATGACTTTTCCCTTATGTAACCTTTGAGTTAGGACTTTGCCTCTCAATCATGTATCCAGTCCTCCTTGACCTACTAGATCTCTCTTAGACATATTGTCAAGTATCTAGTCAACCTCATACTTGACATCTTCTTAAATATTATCCAAACATCAAAACTCAAGTTCAAATCCACTTAAACTTAATTAAATTGATCAACCTCGACAAGTATACAACACTCACTATCAACTGCCCTTCCTTCTATGCTTATCATCCTCTATGCCAAATTCCTCTTCCTCCTCAATAGCCATCATCACCTCCTTTCAAATTTCATTATTACATAAGCTATATATCTTCTTTGCCACCCTTTTAGACCACACTGGAATCAAACTAATTTTCTCTTTATGTAGGGGTGAGGGGTCAATTAATAATCAAACTCAATTAAATTAAAATTGAATAAATTATTATTTTTAACAAATTGAATTGACCAAATTTTATAATAAAAACCAATAAAAATTGATTAATTCAGTTGTCAAATTATCCAATATTTTTTTAGCAATCAGTGTTATTGAAGAGTCAAATTAGAAAAAGAGATTTTATAGATTTTTTTAAACGCCGATTCGGTTATTTCAGTTTAATCATTACAGCTTATTTACATACAGCTTGTGAGTTTTGAAAAGATAGTGAAAACGATTACTCTATCTAAAAAAAATGTAGGACATATGATTATAATAAAAATGAAATATCGTGTTGAAAGAACTTAACAAACAAAATCAAACGTAAAATAAAAATGACAAATAGATGTATTTATGTAAAAAGAATAAATTGAAAAATACTACTAACATGCAAGAAATGTTAAGTATTCTCGGTAAATGCCGACAGATTCATTTCTATTGCTATTTTTTACAATATTCTGTGGTTTTTTTATTGGTCAGCAATTGATAAGTATGTACAACTTATAAAATGAAATAAAATACATATTATTAACATGGATACATATTGAAAGATGGATGTTGGATTTTTTTATTTAGATTTCATAATAATTAACGACATTGCTGACAAATAAAATGTATTTGTTTTAAAAGGTAAAAACTAACTTTCCCAAAGCATTGCTAATAAAAAAGTTGGCATAATCTTATATTTACCGCACAAAAAGGAATTTCTAACTCTTATTAAATCCTCACAATAAGACTACTCGAACAGCCTTAGCAAGAAATCTAAGACTACTCGAACTGAAATCATTTTTGAAACCTACCTACTCTTGAGCCAAAGTAGTGAGCCCTAATTTTTCTTCCTCTCGAGAAGTTTCTTGAACCAAGAAGCTGAATTCTTTGGATATCGCTTGTTATTCTTATAGTCAACATACACCAGACCAAATCTTGAAGTGTACCCCAACCTCCATTCAAAGTTATCAAGAAGTGACCATGCAAAGTACCCTATTACTGTTGCACCATCATCTATGGCCTTCTTCAAGTGAGCAATGTATCTCTTGTAATAGTTAATCCTCGTCGTATCTTCCAAGCCTTGTGGAAGAGTGACATTTCCAGGTTGGTCCATTCCTACAATAAGTAAACTTTGGTAAGTTTGATGTGTGCTAATTGAAATAAGGAAACAATAAAGTTCAGTACCATTTTCGGCTAAAATGATGATGGGGTTGCCATAGTTTACTTTTACATAGGTTACGGCCTTGTAAATTCCCCATGGAACTATGTAGAGCCAATCAGAGTTCGCCTACATAACATTATTAGGTAAACTTTTAGATTAATAATAAGTTCACATGATAATAACTTTTCTAATTTAAAACAATTGTAAAGAATATGACATAGTTCATGAAAATGAATTAACAAATTTACCAAAGGACCAATTGGCACACCATCTCGGTCATCTACAAAAGAAAAATATTAGTGAAAAAAATGAAATATCACCAAGTTATGAGAATAGCAAAGCTAGAAAAGAAAGCTAACATTTGAACTCAACGTGCCAATCATCTTGATAGCTAATAGGTGTTGAATTAGTCACGCCATTATCCTTCATATAGTATGTTGTATATTGGTTAATCCCGATGTAGTCATACGAGCCTTTCACCAACTTCACTTGTTCACAAGTGAATTTAGGAAGCCTATCTTTTACGATTTCTTGAATCGATTCCGGATATTGACCATATGTGAGAGGATGAAGGAACCTATGCAAAAAAGAACATCAACTTATAGTAAACAACAGAAAATATAGACATTATTCTTGAATTGCTCGGACAAATTATTACCATCCGAGGTGAAAATCCCTAGCTCTTTGAGCCGCAGCTTTGTCTTGTGGCTGGTAAGTATGAGGTTCGTACCACACAAAGTCTAAGAGAATTCCAATTCGACCCTTTTGCTTTTCCTAAATAGCGAAAATAAATAAACATATATTAGTGAGTAACTATGTAGACATAAGTGTAATTCTACTACACATTTGATTATTAGGTGGTTGGAAAGGTTTTAATGTTGGCTCTAGTAGAAAGTAAGAAATAATCGTTATGTGACAAACTAATGCTACAATAATTAAAATGACCTACGATTTATAGGAGATCAATCAAGATAATTGCACAACTTACTTGATATTTCTCACGGTATCTTTTTACTGCATTTGCATGGGATAAGATAAGATTATGAGTGACAATATAAGGTTCTATGGTTGAGTTCCCTCCATTTTCACAACCAGTACATCTTCCAGGGGCATGAAAACCGTTATCATAACCAAGAGCTGATATAACTCTTGGCTCATTAAAGGTAAACCAATTCTTAACTCTATCACCGAATCTCTTAAAGCAAAAATCAGCATAATCTGCAAATGCATCCCTAAAACAAATATACACATCAACATAATATCATTATATAATATCTTTGATGATGTATTTCTATTAACTAATACATTATGCTTATATCAAACACAATTTATAATGAGTAACACTTACACTATCTTTGGGCTCAACCAACCCAAATACTCCTCGTGTAGTGCTAAGGGAAGATCATAATGATAGAGATTTGCATAAGGAGTAATACCTAATGAAATTTTAGAGAGGTAAACATGAGAACATTAATTTTTATTCTGTTCAAAAACAAGCTTAAAGGAATAAAAAATTACCTTGAATTATCAAGTAATCAATTAATCTATCGTAATAATCTACACCTTCCCAGTTGATTTGTCCCGTGCCATCTAAACAATAAAAGAAATGCAATCCAAAATTATATTTTCAAAATTCATTAATAACAACTATAATAGATGTTAAGAAAATATATTATACTTGGAAAAATTCTACTCCAAGAGATTGAGAATCGATATGCATCAAAATTGTGTTCCTTCATGATCTTGATATCTTCCTGAATGATCAATCACATATTGAATAAGTTAAAGAAAAAAGTCTAAGTAGCATTGCACAGAGTTTTTAAATAAACTTTTTAATTATTTTAAAAATATTATCGATCAACCTCATAATGATGATATTCATCAACCGTGACATCGGCAGTAGCATTTCCGGGAATAATACCTGTATTTAAAAATATAAACATATGAGATTTTTCCCGCAACATTAGAAAATAGATTAAGAGATCAAGATTAATCAATATTTTAAGTTGGTAAAAAATAAAAACTCTAATAAAGAATATTAGTAAGATTAACTACCCGGTTCCTTAACAAATGCATCCCAAATACACGGTCCTCTTCCTGCTTTGAGAGTCATTCCTTCAACTTGATAAGCAGATGCAGCAGTGCCAAATACAAAGCCCTCGGGAAAGGCTTCGCGACTTATGTTGTGAGCATTCACAGCTATTTGAGTAGAACTTGTTGGCCGAAAAGAGAATAGAAAGAGAACGAAAGAGAACAAAAGCAATGAGCATTGTCTGTAACCCATTTTTTTGTTTTTGGAGATCATATGAAAAAAAATGAAATGAAGTGTGGGTTTATAAAGAGTAGATCAATACCAGTGATAAGCATAAAAAAATTAGGATAAGACTTCCAACCAGGTAATTAATTTTAATTGACAATTTGTACAGAGGTGAGAGATTTGCTGCCTATTTATCTACTTAATTTAGTAGATAATTATCTAAAATAGCATCGTAAATCTAATGAAAATATTTTAGTTAATGGATAAAATATTTAATGAAAAAGTAAGCTATTGAATAAATCATAATATCATATTGTCCTAATAATAACAAAGATATGTACATGGACGTTCATGCATACACAGGGGCAAACAAAAAGTAGGTTAAATTGAATTAACCGAATTCCAAACTTTGATTCAGTTATTCAGAATTTTAATTTTTTTTTCTAAATCTCAATTTGAATTTAAAATTTAAAAATCAATTAAATGGAACACCATTAGTCAATAATTACTATATTGTAAGCAGTTAACTAATATTACTGGATTGATGTTTACAAAAAATTAAAAATTTTGATTTCCAACACGACTTCTAATAGCACTCGGTTGTTTAAAAAAATCGAGTAAGAATAAATTAATTGACTTTTTATTAGTTCGATTTATTTGATTTTTATCATAATATTTAGAAGTTATAGTTGTCAAAAGAAATTCAATTTATTAGATATCATTTGTATGGTTCGATCATTCACACTTAATGCTCACCTCTACTGTTAAGTGGTAGTTAATTTAAATTGACAATTGAAATAAAATTATTAAAAGAAATTGGTGGACAGAAGTAACAAAAATGTTAATATATTTGTTGATATTGGGAGTAATTATGTCATAATACATTTATTTAAAAATTTTAAATAGTTACTAATTAAAGATAAATTTTAAATTAATTTATCCGTAATAAAAGAAAAATATTAAAAGTTTTTAAAATTATAAAATATTAAAGATTTACTCACTTGTGATAAAAGGAAAGAAATTAAAATTCTTCAAAAATAGAAAATATTCATATATATATATAGACAATAAATGAAATTAAATTATAAAATTTTTAAAATTTATTTTTTTTATTTAGAAATTAATATTTTTCTATTTTAATAATAATTAGAAAGCAATTATATTAATTTCTTACTAAATTAATTTATTTTCTTTATTTATACAATATTTATTTCCATATCTACTATTTAGTCTATAAAAGGAATATCGAGACCTGTATTTTAATTATCTTTGAATTAATAGAATTTTCAATTTCATTGTTTTGTGTAAAAAAATTTTCTCTGCGTGAGGTTATTTCTTTTTTGTTGTTTTTCCCACTTCGTCCTTAGTTCTTGGGTAAGAAAAGGGGAAAACGTAAGAAACAAAAAAGTTATCGCTGAAAAAAAGAAGAAGAAAGAAAACGGTAACACATTAAAGCTTAATTATATTATTTTCGTCCTGAAAGATTTAATTATTTTTTCATATTATAATTTACAAGCAACTTCAAATTCAACGAATCTCATATCATTTGGGTATAAATGCAATTCCTTTTTTAAAAATTAAATTTTGTTTAGTTAGTTGATATTTTAAAATTACTTACATGTAATTACGTGAGGACACTTGAGAAATAGAGAGTGGAGGGTGAATAGTTTCTTTCACTTCTTGTTGATGTTGACAGTAGAAAATTTGAAATAATGTTAATGCTTTCGTTTTACTTGGTATCCACCTACTTTAGGTGATAATCCAAGTGTGCACTCCTCACATTCACAACTCCACTATGAATACCTCCTTTTTGGAGGTGGAGAAGTCTCATACAAACACAAATACGAGAATACACCAAGAAGAGAAGAAGCAAATACAAATGGAAATCAAAAATAATTTTATAATACTTGAATTTTGCTTAGCTTGTTTTCTTCTTGATTGGAAAATGCCTCTTGATGCCTAGAAAGTGCAAAAACATTTGTCTCTGAGAGCTCAAGAATTGGCAGCTAAGAGTCATGCTTCAATCTTCCACGAATACACCTTTCTAGGGTTCCTTCGATACCTCTATCGATTAAGCTTTTCCCTAATTGATTACCACACTAACTGACTATTCGAACACATGCAGAGCGACTCTTTTTGAATCCTTAATCGATTAGTGAGTCATAGCAATAGATTAGCAAGGCCTTAATTGATTACTCAATCAATTTCCAACTTTTTTGTTCTCTCATGAAATGCTTTAATCGATTACCCAATTTATTAACAATGGATAAATCGATTGCCTCAATCGATTCAGTTCTTCTTCGCGAAACATAACTCTCGATCGATCAAGTGTCCAGCCTAATCGATTCAAGCTAACCCTAATCGATTAGGGAATCTTCCAAATCAATTTAGACTTCTTCTGTTCGATCAAGAAACAACCCTAATCGATTAATCAATTGATTATGTGGCACAATCAATTGATCAATTGATTCAGATCCTTTCTGTGTTCTCACAAGAACCTCCTAATCGATTACCCTAATAGATTAGCTTAGGGACAATTAATTTTCCTAATCGATTGCTCAACCCTAACTTGCTTGATCCATGTCTAGGATTCTCCTTGCTCAACATCTGGTCAACCGTGACCTATTAAGACTTCCTCACCAAGTGTCTGATCAACTTTTGACCCACTTGGACTTTTCATATCGTGCCAAGTGTCTGGTCAACCATTGACCCGCTTGGACTTTCTCTGTACCAACATTTTGTTTGATTTTCGATCACCAAGTGAGGTCTTCCTAATTAACCCACTTAGATTTTCCTTTTACCTGACCTTAGTTAGGGCTAGTTACTCAGTAGATTTGTACCCTGCCTAATATTAGTTAGGGATTTTCTTGCCTAACCTTAGTTAGAGCTTTTCTTTGCCAATTTGCAATCCTTATTGACCCACTTGGACTTTTCTTTGTAGACTTCTACCCTGTCTAACCTCAGTTATAGCTTTCTCTTGCCTAATCGCAGTTAGGGCTTTCGTTTGCGAACGTGAGATCCTTCTTAACCCACTTGGACTTTTCTTTGTATAATCCTTGAGTTAGGACTTTACCTTGCTTAACCTTTAGTTAGGACTTTTCTAATCAAGTATCTGGTCCTCCTTGACCTGCTTGACTTCTCTCTCACATATTGTCAAATATCCAGTTAACCTTGACCTACTTGATATCTTCTCACATATTGTCCAAATATTGAAACTCAAGCTTGAATCTACTTGAGCTTAGTCAAACTGGTCAACCTTGATCCGAGAATGATTGCATCAACAATCCCCCAACAATCTCTCCCTTTTTGATATTTGACAATATGTTTAAGTTATGCTAACCCATATTAGTCCAACTTCCGTTATCATCCCATGCCAAAGGATAAATGAGGCGTACATTTTCTCCCCCTTTAACACACATTAAAAACTCTTCCCAAGAGTCAATGTATTTGATGCTCAACTTTGAACATACAACAATCTCAATGAAAATTTCCAATCTTCCATTGTCTCCTAAAAAATATTCAAAATCATGTCTTTAAGGAAGACCTCCCCCTTAAGGCATGTTCCAACTTCTATCATTGCACTAACAATGATTAGGAATTCCTAAACCTTTACGAAATCCAAAATTGAAGTGTTGAGGTTGAAAATTTAACTTTGAATCCAAACCTCCTCCTTAACTCCAAATTACTCTTGTAACCATTCCTTTCTTAAAATAATTTTTAAGAAAGACTTCACCAAGATTTTTCAAAATGATTTTGAAATAATTTTTAAAATAAATTTCCAACCATGATCTTTGGGATAAATGCACATGACTTGTATACTTGCTTTTCCCATGATCGGACTTCGCATAATTTATTTATTTTGATGAAAATCAAACTTAAATAAATGCACTAAATCAGCATCTTAAGTTTTATTCATTCATCTAACATCTCACTTGTATTTAATGTATCTCAATACACATATAAGTCAAACATATAGTCTTATGAGATATAAAATAGGTTTCCCTAAACTAAGGAAGCATGCATCTCTAACTAGGCATTTTAAACTTGATCATCCTACCTAGGATATCAATCAATGCCATATTTATCCTTAGTAACAAATAATTAAAATTTATGCATATAAATGATCATGATATACACCACATGCATATTTTTAAAAATGAATTTATCATAGCTGGACTTAAATGATGTATGTATAAGATGTATCATGTTCAATGCAAGATGTATGATATGATGACATGACAAGTGATAGGGCATACAAAGACATGACCATTATAGATCATAAAGAAAATACCTAGATTTTCTATCTAAGTACCATTAACTAATTGCTAAGTTAAAAATAAACTTAAGTTCGACTTATCTCCCCATAAAATGTTAAAGCCCCAACTTGACATTTCTTTAAATTTTATCCTATTTGTGCCAATTTGATCAAGCTCATTTTTTCCAAATTTTATTGGCACATTCTTACTCTTTCAAGAGTAAAAATTAACTCTTCATTTTCAAGGTGGCACAATACCTTGAAAATGTCCTAAAGTGTCAAGTTCATCATGGTTAACTATCCTTCCAATTATAGTTGGCATACTTTAAAACCATTTAGGGTGTAGAGAACATACTTGTAGGAGCCCAAAATCCTATTTGTGCTCTTTGGATGTGATAGGTATTCACAAGACTTCCCCTAGATACTTTCCTAATGACTTTCCTAGGCTTTTTCGAAGTCTTAATCACACTAGTCTTCTCAAGGTCAACTCTAGGGATAGCTTCCCTTGTAATCTTGGCTTGAATCCTAAACCTAGGGTTAGTTTCATAATTATATGCAACTTTATAGTACGGAGGCACATTCTCCTTAGCATTTAGTTTGTATCTCAAATCTCTCTTGCTATTGAATGACTCTTGTCTATTTTGACCTAGGTTTTGCTTCCTTGACTTTTTGACATTATTTGTCATTTTCTTAAGAGTCTTTTCTAATTTATCAAATTTTGACCTCAAGACTTGATTTCCCTTCCTTAACTCCTCAAACTTTGATGTGCTATTATTGCCTTGGACAATTTTTTAGGCATATATCTAATTTTCTTATATTTCTTACATAAACTATTTTCTACCTTCCTATCCTTAGATAGGTAGAGTTGTTCAAGTATAAATGACCTATAATTTTTCTTAGATTTTTCATGGTTTATATTTTCATAATAAATAACATTAAAATGATAAAAATTATTTCTAACATGCATTTTATCATGATTTAAATAAGTATCATTAACTAATGGTACCTTAGTTTTTCCCTTGGAAGCTCTCCCTTGAATTGAGTTTCCTTCTTTATTCATGATTGATTTATCCCCTTTGGACATTGATTTTAATAATGCCCCTTTTGATTGCAAGAGAAGCACATAATATGCTCCTTGCCCTTACGTATCACAGGGTGGACCTCTCTTGACTTCTCCTTCATCTTGAGTGCCACTTGATCCTTTTTCTTGCCCAATTTTGAACATTTACTCTTATAGTGTCCATTATCGCTACACTGAAATCATATAATATGAATTTTATTCTAAATAATTAAAATTGGTATACCTTTACTTGTAAAGGAGGTACATGATCCTTCATTTAATCTGAAAGTTGAAGCTTCTTCTTGTTCTAGTGTTAGTGATTTCTCCCCCTTAATCCTTGAGGTGGATGTTGGAACCAAATTCTAAATTCAGTTATCATGTTTCTACACCCTATTCCGAAGAGAAACTTAGTTGGACGGCCAGAGACAACGAGGTAGATGATGAGGATGCTGACCAGGAAGAGGATGGGCCCTACGAGATTAATACAAGCGTTAAAGGACACACCGGAAAGGATTCCGGCGGATGTCCCTCCGATGCTCAAGTTAGAAAGAGAAAAAGAATTAGGGTTTGTGAAATTTTGAAGAGGTCTCAGAATCCCTTTACTGATCGTTCATGGCGTCTTATATATTACCTCCCTCCCTGGCGTCTTGGATTTTTAGGGTTGGTAACCACTCCTGTATTCACGAAAAATTTTACATTTTCTATCATTATTTTCCTAATTACCATCCTATTCCAATTAAGACGAGTTCTTTTTCCATCAAGGCTAGATACGGTCCTGATTAAACAGGATAATTTTCCATAAATGTTAAATGGATTTTCCTTAAATATCGTGATAGATATTAATATTTATTCCACCGAAATCCTTGGAGAAGTTGGGTGATTTCTACCCAAAACAGCCCCTAGAAACATTTCCTTAAAAAAGATTCCCAATATATATGCGTATATGCCTGCTGTGAACCCCGAGGGCCACTTTCCCGAGCTAGCCCTCAGGCACAATTTTCCCGAGCTAGCCCTCGGGTACTACTTTCTCACGGTGCTCTTCAAGATCCTTTAACCGATGTCAGCTCCCTCCTTCCAAACTGGCAGCCACATCATTCTCCCTATTCTTTGCCTTCATCATTACCCGTATCAATAGCCTTCCCTGTTAGTAATAGCCCTGAGTGCCAATCATGTGTTGATTGGCGAGGACAATTTTGTATCATATTTTATTAATAAAGGCATTTTGGT
>JBAMIE010187325.1:0-12407 GCA_037177295.1 Kaempferia parviflora | reverse complement strand
TATATATATATTATTGTTTTATAATTATTTATTATTAAACAATAAATTGACCTTTTTAGGATGATCCCATACTTTTATAATGGGGTAAAATTATGGAAGACATTTGCCCTAGCACAAGTGCTAGGTTACGAGGAAGGATATTGACCTCAAAATATATTTCACTAATCACCATGTAGATATCAAATGCGTGAATTATTTATTATTGATACTTGATAACCAAATTTATTTAAGGGTTTATAAATATTATCTACTAATTAAAGAGTTTTAGAAATATTATGAATTAAGTTTTTTATTGTAACCGAACAAAATTAAATCAGCAAAAATAATAAACCTAATCTTACTCAAACTATTATATCGTGGATGTTAATTATTGAGTAATTTTTAAATAATTAATAGTTCCTTCCTTCTATTTAAAGTAAAATAAATTATCTTCTAATAAAAAAATAACATGTTATCATGATGTATACACTTGTCTGTATTTATTTTGGAGAATTGTAAATTTATTTCTATATATGACTATACATAATTGAAAGGTAGATATATAATATTATTTTTTAAAATTATATGAGTCATTTGCTCCTAATTATATGATATATTATTTTATTTATTACATTTTCTTTTAATTCTTTCCTCTTTCATCACTTTCCTTACCAATATATATATTGGTCTTACACCGTATAATTAAACACAAAATATACATACAAATTGTAAAAGAAAAATTAGTAGTACACCATGTCAAGAGTCGTAATTCTCTGTGTCTTCCTTATTTTTACTACCTTGTGCATTTCAAGTAAGTTAATATTATCTTTTATATATTCCAAACTAATTATATTTTTAATCTTTATTAATTTATTTATTGTGTTGTTCACCTTTACTAATATTGATATTTTTTTTTGGTCTTAAATTGAAGATGTCTCTGATGCCGTTAATTGTTGTTGGGATTATCCTAAATGGGGTAATAGCTCACGGACCGGTTGCAACGGTGCTGATGACACTAGCAAATGCAATGCTTGGTGTTCATCCTCGTGCAGAGGAGGAGAATGTAAAGTACGAGGTGGAGTTGAAGTTTGTCATTGTTACTGTTGATCATTTTATGAAGATTGAAAATAAATTATGTTGTGCATTTTAAATGGTGAAATAAAATTTAATTTGCATACATTTATTTTAATGTTCTTAAATTATCGAACAACTTTTAAAAATAATCAAATAAGATATATAATAAATGTCGCTCATTTATCATTCTCATTTTTATTATTTGGTATTATATGACTATGTGAGATTATTTTTAATAAGTATTGTTTCCTGCACATTTTCACCCTTCCAATATACCGTCCTTCTAACTGGAGCAAGGTAGTGGGGTCACGGACACCCTCCGTTCCTTGCTATCGACGGCACTAGCTGAGTGGCTCCGGTGTGAAACGTCCATCGCAGAGGAATCAAAGACCTTGTTGAATGACGCGTGGCGATCTCCTATTGCTTCTATTCCTCGGCCCCACTCAGTTTAAAAAAATAAAATAAGACGGTGGTCAACACTAGTGTGGCCTCTTTCCACGACCCGAAGCGCCAGAGTAGTTGGGGCATCGGCGGCTCGTAAACTAAAAAAACAAAGGTATATAAAAGGCCGTATCGTCTACATCTAGCTCCGTCGATCGATCTATTTGGATTGGGATCCCGGCGATGGCGAAGCAGCTCTGTGCTCCCTCTTCCTCCGTCGGCCTCTTCTCGGCCGACTCCCAGCGAGCGGCGCTACCTTACGCCGCTGTTTCCAACCTTCCCTCCCCTCGCCTCCGCCGCTCCTTCCCCTCCTTCCGATCCTCTCCCTTTCTCCGTTCTGCTCTTTCCCCACTTCGCTTACAGGTATGATCTCTTATTTCTGAGCTCCGATCGCAAGTAATATGAACGGTGTTTTGTTTTTCGATTTATGTGCCGTCGATCTGATGTATTTTCCAGAGGTCGGCGATCAACTCACACCGGGGTTCGTCGGTCGTTTGCGCGGCTTCAAATCCGGATCAACTGAGGGCCGCTAGGGAGGACATTAAGGAGCTTTTCAAGACAACCTTTTGTCATCCTATTCTGGTATTATAGTTCGTTATATTGTAGTACTCTGTATTGTTTGTTAGATCTGGTTTCCAAGTTTTTTGCGATGTGTTTTGAAGATAAGTGCTAAACACCTAAATATAAAATTAAAACATGATCATACCCATTAAGTCCCGTGAATTAGGTTGTAATTTCTGAAGTCAAAGTGAGGTTGGAATCCAGGAAGTGGATCCTTGAGATAGTTCACTGAGCAAACAGATACTTCCAAGGAAAGACGGAATCCATATGTCAGATGGAAAATAGAATATCTAGAGGCTCTACGTTACTGTCTTAGAGGTTAGGAGTGGCAATTTGTTGTATCATGTTATTATAGTCAAGTTATAAATGACTAAGTTAGTAATATTTTTTAAAATAATTTATATCCACAACCAAGTTAATTCACATAAATCGTTTATATATTTGGATTGTGTTGTGTCATTTTGAGTCGTCTTTGTTAATCGTGTTTTGAGTTGAGTTGGATTGTATTATCAGGCCATGTCTAAGATTACTAGCTCTAACTGTTCTTTTGGTGTCATGAGAATGATGTCCCATCAGTATAAACTGGAACAAAGAATAGTCTTTGCTTCAAACTATTGTCATTATAAAATGCAGTCAGGAAGAAATGACAGTTACCACGGCATGGAGATTCTTGGAAGCATAACTTTCAGTAATCAACGGTCCCTTAGAATTTATCTAATCTAGTTGTAATTAAATATTCATATTTTCTTCTTTCACCTCCATTTGTTTTGATGGTTGCTTTATGTCGTGAAAATATGAAAGAAGTCATGGTGCTATGAAATATGATAGCTGTGTGAACAATTTCTCTTATCATTAAAGTTTTCATTAACAATACTAATACTGTTTCTTTTCCATTAAATTTACAATTTTTAAGGTAATATAGTGTGTGTTTCTGTAAGAAAAATGCATTTGAAATCTTTAGGAAGAGTGAAAATGTAACAATATATGCTAGCCTGAAAATGTAACAACAAATTACTACAAGAAAAGTGTGTTTTAATTAAAAAAAAAAAATGACCACAATATTTAAGAATTTGTCACTAGAAATTTTGATGACTATAATTTTATTATTAGAGATGTCGGTCTACCTCCTGTGGCTAAAACTATTAATGATAGTTTTAATTTGATTCATTATTGAATGTGACATTAGTCACTTTTCTATCATTAATAACAATCTATTTTATAGTATAATCACTAAATGGTCACTAAATGATATAATAGTGTCAACATTTTATGATAAATTTTTTCGTCATGTAAATAATCATTTTTCACTTGGTTGTTACTGAAAATAATTTTAGTGACAATGTTTTTAATATTCTCTGTGGTTAGAACCTCATGCGTCAATGGTGCATTGTTCTTTATTATGTTAGATGCATTAGGCTGAATCAAGGTACAATGCCATGATTTTATGACCTACAGGTACGTCTAGGATGGCATGATGCTGGCACATATGACAAGAACATTGAGGAGTGGCCAAAATGTGGGGGAGCTAATGGTAGCTTGCGGTTTGAAATAGAGTTGAAGCATTCTGCCAATGCTGGTACTGAAGTTATTAAATAAAAATTCTATATCTTTGTTGAATATGATGATTACTGACTTGGTACTGCAGGTCTTGTAAATGCTCTAAAGCTTCTTCAGCCTATCAAGGAAAAGTATCCGGGAATTACATTTGCTGATTTGTTTCAATTAGCCAGTGCTACAGCTGTTGAGGTTGGTCTTTTTTTATTTTCTGACTTAGTTGCTCCAAAGGAATCTTTTGCAACCAACTTGTGTTTTATACTTTTTGCTGGAGAACTATTAGAACTAATATTGATTGAGTCTTTGATTCTCAGGAGTCTGGTGGTCCTCATATCCCTATGAAGTATGGAAGGGTTGATGTCTCTGGACCTGAACAATGCCCCGACGAAGGAAGACTTCCTGGTTAGAGACCCATGCAAACTTGCTGATAGCAAGCAACTTATTTCTCAATTGTCTTTGCATATAATACTCACCATGACAGATTTTGAGTGCAATATTATCTTCTTTTTGTGTGTTGAAATGTGTTTTTTTGTTCATATGCACAAAAGTAGTTATCACTCTCTAGATTGAATTACTTTGGTTGCAATACCCTATGCTCTCTCGTCTTGAGTTTTGATTATGGTAATCTATTGTATTTTCTCCTCTGAGTTACCATTCACATTTAATAAATTTAAACGTGTCAAAAAATAATACTAAATGGTTGTTTTACATCTCTTTTTATCTTTTAAATTTTATGTTCTAAAACACAACAAAAAAGAGAGAAAATATTCTTGAACAAATAAGGCCTTAGATGTTTTGAAATGTTTCATTTTTTATTCATGCAATATATGACATTATTCTCTGAGTTTGCTTATGATAAAACATCTATAGAATTGAACTCTTGAAATTCCATGTTTTGAAGTGTTTAAAAGTTTTTATATATGCAATATTTGACATTTTTCAAATGAGATTTATAGGGAATGATTATAATTAGAATTGATTTAGAAAATCTCAAACTCATATTGAAATGATCTAGGTATGGGTGGGATACAAAATAACAAGAATGTTAGCTTGTTTAAAATGATATTGATGTTTTCTTCAATAAATTCTGAAAAATGGGCATACGCCTACATGAGTTACAGTTAGAGTTTTATTACCAATCTTATAGTTGACTTTTAGATGTACTAGGTTTCGGGGTGGTTTGGTTTGGTTGGCCTTAGTAATTAAATGAGGCTTTGATGACCAAATGAGAAACTAGTTCACTCAAGTTGTTCAACACACTTGGCAAAAGGATTGAGACTAAAGTGATGTGGTTCGATTGCCACTCGACCTATAGAATTAATAGTAGGTAGAGAACTAGTGATAGCACTCGGATGAAACTGACTAGGGAGCTTAGAAAGCTTAGACATGGATTAGAGACATTACTTTTGGCTTGATATGTTACTTGGCTGCTTATAGTAAATGGTGGTATGGCCTCACTGTGACCAAACCCATACTTTGGAGTACGGGTAGGGATACAACATTGCACTCCTTTGACAAGAGCATTTAATGCAACAAGATGGATCGTATTAAATAAGAGGGTAGTTCTATGAGGGTAGGACACAATTTTTATTGAAGCCCTAGCCATCGAGGGTTGTTCATGTTTAGTGAATGATACATTCATTGTTCATCCTCTGCTTCACTTGGTTCTATATTAGTAGTGACTCAGTGAGACCCTCCTAGCACCAATGTTAATGGTTTAGTTTGAGGAGTGTTTTGGTTTGTTTGGTCTTAGTAATTGAATGAGCAAGCAATTCGGTTGAATAGCAAATCAATTGAAAGGATTGCATTTGAGAGGATGTGATCCAACTCCCTCCTTACCCACAAAATCAATTATGGGTGAGGGCCTAATGATGGCATTCTATAGCTAATGCCAACCATGTAGGGAGGTAAGGAATCTTAGTTTTGTGTATTAGAGACATTACCTCAGACTGTTAGTTTACTTCCTTTTTCATAGGATTTGATTGAAGGACGCTTGCGGCAGGCAAGAGGGGGGTGGCCTACAATAATAGAAAATATCTTTCTCAAGACTAATAGGCTTAATTCAACACAATAAAGATGTAGATAAATAAAACTAAAGAGTAGGAGATGACTCTAAATTTATTTGGTGTGCAATCGTGGAGGTTGCTAATCCAGTAGAAGCTCACTAACTTTCTCCTTTGGTGTAGGCGGAGAAGCCTTTTACCGAAGTTGTAGCACAAATAATTGAAAACAAAAGCTAGGAAATGATTACAGAGTGTATTATATGGTTTCCTAGCTCCAAGGGTGGCTTGGAAAATCTTATCCGATGCCTGGAGGCGCCTTCAAGGAGGCTGAAGGCGCCTCTCCTTGAAGGCGCCTCCAAGTGGATAAAGTTTTATCTCGACAGATAAAGTTTTATCTGCGCTGAACGGTCAATTTCTATCGCCTGAAGGCGCCTTCAGGGAAGTCGCCTCCCATGCCTGGCTCGCGAAGGCGCCTTCCAAGAGCCTAAAGGCACCTCCAGATGGTCAACTTCAGTGTTGATTCTTCTCCGTTCATCTCCGGTTGGCTCCGTTTACTTCCGGTTGCTTCACGTCGTTTGGGTGATCTTGGACACCTGGAATAGGGCTCATCCGAATCCATTTTCCGTCCTTCCTCCAGCGTGCTTCCTCCTCGGCTTCTCGTCCCTCGGACCGTCGTTCATGTCCTTCTCGCTCCGCTGGTGTACTTTTCCGCAACTTCTCGTCCCTCGGATGCGCCGAGCCAGTCGACCCTCTTCCGCGCCATCCTTTTCGTCCACCTCATCTTTCGCTCGATTTCTTGTGTTTCTAAGCTCCTACACACTTAGACACAAGGTTAGAACACCACAGGACCTAACCTAACTTGGTTGATCACATCAAAACCAACATGGGACACCAACACTGATGGTGTGACTTTATTGCTCTCTCTTCAGACGGCTGGCATAGCATGTCTCGTGGCTCGACACATGTGAAGAAACACCACTCATCCTTGTTTAGCCATGACATTTGATGCAACTCAATAGATCATACTAAATGTGAGGTTGTCCATTATATTTAGGCTATGTTTGGTTAGAGGTAATGTATGTAATTGAGCTTGGAATGTAATTGGATTACATGTTGTTGGCATTGTAATTCAGATTACAAAACTTTATTACCTTTTGTAATTCAGAGTACATTACATTACGACTTTAAAATTGTAGCAAACAAAGTAATCAATCTTGTAGATTACATTACAAGGCTGCTTACCCCTCACCAAACATAGCCTTAATGTGTTCTACACTAGGAAATCTCTCTCCTTAGTGGATGTCCACTAGTCATGGATGTTGTTGGTCAAAGGGCCTCTTGTCCACGGAGGTTCCATTAGCCATTGCCCCTTGAAGGTGCTGATTGCTTTTCCATTGAAAGGGGAGGAGAGGTGAGAGTGTTGTAGGTCCAACCAGGAGTTGACTCTTCTAAACTGAGGTCACTTGGAGTGAGATCATTAGTCTTCTAAACTGAGGTTCCATTAGCCATTGCCCCTTGAAGGTGCTGATTGCTTTTCCATTAAAAGGGGAGGAGAGGTGAGAGTGTTGTCGGTCCAACCAGGAGTTGGCTCTTCTAAACTGAGGTCACTTGGAGTGAGATCATTAGTTTTCTTTTAGCGTGATCACTTTGCATAAATTGATAATGACATATTTGACTATCCATAGGCACTTTCAAATGAGACTGACATGTCTCCTTGTCCGTGAAAATTTGTATTACAATCCTTCTATGTCCCTGTTGGATATTTGTTTTCTTATCTATTCCGCTTCTATTTTTTTATCAGATGCTGGTCCTCCTTCACCTGCTGATCATTTACGGAGTGTATTCTACAGAATGGGCTTGGATGATAAGGTTTTATCATAATGTCTTAAACTAAATATGATTGCATAGTTAATATAACTTTGCCTAAAATCCTCTGTTTCCTTGATTTAGGAGATTGTTGCCTTGTCCGGTGCACATACACTTGGTCGATCCAGACCAGAACGCAGTGGTTGGGGAAAAGCGGAAACTAAGTATACAGTAAGTCATCTGTTTGTTTTATATCATTAAACCATATAAATAAAACATTAAATTTTCTAGGCTAGAATACCCTTTCTTTTCCAACTCAAGCTCCAATTAAAGTATATAAGGCTAATAAATGTTGAGAATTTGAACATTTTCTCAATTCAAATCACTTTATGACACCTAATAAAAATATATTATCTTACATAAACAAGTTGCCTGCTGCCTGTTTTTTTAACTAATCAAGAAAAAAGAAAACAAAAAAACTGAGTGTTGAAGCTAGTCTTCATAGCATTTTGATATCAACTCATTGGCTATTTTTGTCTACGCAGGTCAAAAAATTGCAAACTTAGTCAAAAATAAAAAAAAAAATACTAAATCATGTAAATTTGTGTTATGAAACTCTTATTTTTGTGAATTTGAGATGGTATGAGGAAATTTTAAAATGTCAGGTACACTTTGTTGTGTTGTTTTTATTACCAAAGGCCTGACTCTAGTTTAAGCTTGTAGGCTATCTTGTTCTTTTGAAAAAGTAATTAATTTGCAAGAAAACATACATTGTAATTTCTTCAAGCTCTAGTACAATCGACCCATTCTTTTTTAAATAAAAAATGGTTTATGCTCTTTTCAATTTTTTTTGCTGAGTTTAATTTATGTGATTGTAACTGTTCTTGGTATCTTATCTCTTTTTCTGGAAAAAAAAATCTGAATTTGTTGTGTGTTCTCTCTTCTCTCTTTTTTTTAACTTTTCTAAACTAGGATATATAGTAAGATAAAAAAAAAAAGACTCGGTTAGCAATGATAAAACCAAATGGAATATGATCCCAGGTGTAAAGGGATTCATATAGCCGACCCATCTATTGGAATAAAACTTGTTGTTGGAATATGATCCCAGGTGTCCAAATTTAATTGCGCAATTTTCAGAATTTTTTCCTAAACAGTCCCGGCTTTATTTCTTGCCTTGCTATGTGATATATATAGTGTCAACTGGACTTCCCAGCTGAGTAATGTTGCCAAGACACTAATTTTACAATTTTGAAAATGTTCAAATTTCTGGTTTCATATTGTTTAAAAATTTATGAATCTTTTAGGCACATTGTACTTGTCTCAACTTGTGCATCGATAGTGCATTTTTTCCATAATTGTCTTCTTATTTTTTACATAAACATTTGTTTTCCGTTCTAGCTCTCTTCTACAAGTATCACAATCTTTCTGTTCGCACTATCTTGTGACTGAAAGCATAACATTTTCTTTCCATTACCATACATGGTGTGGCATCTCCATGTTGAGATCATGGAGATATATAGTAAATGTGATTTATTTTTTTCCAATTATGGTATCTTGCGTTGCTTATAGAAAGCTGGACCTGGTGCACCTGGTGGACAATCATGGACAGTACTGTGGTTAAAATTCGACAATAGTTACTTCAAAGTAAGTTCATTTTCTATTCCTTCTTAGTAGCTATATGATATTAAACAAAGTTTTGCTTGGAAAATCTTTATAGGACATCAAAAAACAAAAAAATGAAGATCTGTTGGTCCTACCCACAGATGCTGTTCTATTTGAAGACCCGCAGTTTAAGGTAAACAAATTAAGATGTTATTTCTACTCTAAAACGAGATCCAGAACAACCCAACCTTACTATACACACAATCACAGGTCTACGCTGAGAAATATGCAGAGGACCAAGATGTTTTTTTCAAAGATTATGCTTCAGCCCATGCAAAACTGAGCAACTTGGGTGCCAGATTTGACCCTCCAGAGGTAACATTTTGCCCTATTAAAGGTTTTCATCTACATACGCACTTGTCACTATAAAATGTCATATTACATGTGTCCTAAATCCATAATTTATGTTATTTTCATTATCTCCGTCAATTTAAAATAAGATCAATCTTAACAGATGATTACATTTGTTATAAGTTAGTTGTGGACCTAGAATATCGTTATCCTTGACAAACCCACGTCACCTCTAGTACCAAAGAAATATAATAAATCAAAACCAAGTATAGTCATAGATCAAAGTTTCAGGAAAATTTAAAGTGAATTTAATGATCAACTGAATTAAGATTAAAGGGGGTAATTATGCAAAGTGAATGTAGATCAGTAGATGTATATACATGTATATAGCACTTGTAATTGGATTAACTTTCATTTCAGGGGATCATAATTGACGATGACTCAAATGTAGCACCAGAGCTTTTAGCTGCAGCGGAGCATTCTCCTAGTGAATAATAGGTGCTTAGCTGCAAAATTCATAAGGTAACAGTTTTTAGTCGTCTACTACTGTTAGAAGAAATAAATTGCGTTCGATCACCAACTGAATTATGTATGAGTTTCCGAAACGTTGGCGTAACAAAATTTAAATGAGTGGTAGAGGGATAAATGTACTGGTGTCTTAGTTGCTGAGAGTTTCAATTCAAGAGTATTCAATTGCTCATACACGTCACTTTTTTTTTAAAAAAAAAATTATTACCGCAGCTGTGTTTGATATTCTCTGCGCACGTCAGGATAATCTTTATTTATAGCTCTCGCCTCAGGCTAATAAAGAAGAAAATGTTAAAGCGAAAAAATATGATTCATTTTTATAATTGTTTAGAATTTTATTAAAAATTCAATCGAAAGATAATGATATGCAAATTTATCAAAACTCAATTGGATCCTAAAATGAAAATGTTGATGTGCAGATTATCAGAAAGGTAATTATGTTAATAAATATTAAAAAAAAAACTAAAATGCAAATAAAAAAGGAATATAAAATTTATTTTTAACCGATATTTAATATAAATCAGATACTTATTATTGTCGGGCATTTAGGCTTAGCAATAACATTGTTGTTTTTTCAGTAAAAAAAAACTTTAGTTATTATTAGTCAATTTATGCTAACACTTTTTTTACGGTAACAATTTGATTAAGAATTAAAATATATTATATAATTCTTAAAATATCCTAAAAATGCATATTTTTTTTAACTCAACTAAATTTTAATATCGATCAAAACTTGAATGAAAATCCAAATATATTGTTTAATTCTTTAGATGTGTATTGGTATTTATAAATTGTATTGATTTTTTCTCAAAAAAAATTAAACACTAAACAAAAATCCTAGCTGAGTAATAACCAACTTCAGAACTCTTTTTAGGGTAATTGCCAAACAACCAATAAATAACTCCAGAAAACATAAAAAAGGAATCCAGCATTGTCGCTAATGATTTCCTCCTATTCATAAACCACGTGAATTGCTCGCAAAGAAGCTTAAGTGCATAGATGAAACACAGTTCATAGATAAAAGATTGAATGGCATGTAGGAAAAACCAGGTTGAAACATTCAAAACACGTTGTAACTAGAACTAATACGCAAAGTGATAGGTTGGCTTTCCAGTTCCGATCAACCCTTCTTGAAAGGACATTATAAATTACAAGCCATTGTTGAAAAAGAACTCTACCTAGAAGTGGACGGGATGGTACCTGAATTAGGAGCTGCCACCTGTGGGTACACTTGTAGCGATTTTACTACGGGAGGGCCCTTCTTTTACATAATTACACTGATATACGTAAAGAAGATGGGTCGGCTGTAGTTTCAATATTATACTTGTAAGCTAAAAAAACATAAAGAAAAAAAAAAAAAAGACGCTAGCACATCCCTTCTTCATGTAGTCAACAATCCAGAACTCAGCATGAAGTTCCACTTTCAAAATTTGGATAGTATATGCTGTCTTTCTGGAGAGCATGTCGCTAGTCACATTTAATGTTTCTGTAGATTCTTCGCACAAACAAAGTGGAGCCAAGATAGCCAACAGCACCTGAAATTTGGAAGTCGTAAATAGAATTTAATGCTGTGAAAATAGATTTGACGATCCTCCTCAGAAACAGAAGATTAGAAAATAGGTGGAACTCACCACAAAGTATTCCTAAACCCAAACAGAACATTAGAGTATAGCCAAAGTAGAAACTAGTCTGGAAAAATCCAGACATTTTGGTCTTCATGCAGTAGTAGTATATGGAGTAAAGGTACACGTAGATGGCAGTTGATGCGGCAGAAAAGAAAGAAGTCCATTGCCAGTGATAGTTCTCAGCGTTTAGCAAGAAATATGTGCCCACTATGGTCACACAAATGGCAACAATGACAAGGATCAAGAATACTAGCAGCATGAATCCATACACATAATATACCTGTCCAAGCAAGGCAATCAAAATGATTAATCAAAGACTTAGAATTTGGTACGTCTCGACAAGTATCTGAACTGGAAAAAATGTCAATTAGAAATTTACATTTCAAACTAGGAATAAAGGGTATAGCTCGGCACAAGAAGCTCCCACCAATGCAAGATCTTAGGGAAGAGTCTATTGTACGCAGTCTTACCTTGCTTTGCAAGAGGTTGTTTCTAAGACTCGAATCTGTGACTTCTAGGTCACACGGTAGCAACTTTACATTGCACTAAGACTCCCCTTCACATTTCAAACTAGGAGGAATATACGAAAATAAATATTGCCTGTGGCAAAATATTATAAGGCCAGATCCTCTGGTCCACGAGATGGTCCACACCCTTTTTGCGGCCGGATTGAGGTCGAAATCCAGTCGCAATTGAATGCGGTCCATTGACGGGTTCACCCGTCCACCTAAGTTGTAGTTTGGATCCGGGCGGGCGGCAAGAGGCCGCTCGGAGATAGGAGGGTGGGTGGGCTGCCAATCACCGAGGGGGGCGGCCTCCGGCCGTCCGCCCGGATCTAAACTACAACCTAAGTGGGGGGTGAACCCGTCGATGGACCGTATTC
>JBAMIE010187285.1:0-12410 GCA_037177295.1 Kaempferia parviflora | reverse complement strand
ACGACCGCGCTACCACAACATGTAGGCGGTCAGTCTTGATCCGACTACCTTATAATACTTTGAATTCCTAAACAACCCATTCCTATTGAATGATAGGTTAAATAACCAATCTAAATTGCAATCTACTAACATATATACCTCATAATATGCCTTCGACTGATAAAACAATGGAGGTGTTTTGTTGATATGAAACGCTCGAACCAATCAAACCTATACAAATGAATCATAGTTAGTTCAAAGTACCTACTTATTTTGTAAGATCAATAAGCAATTGATTTGGGAAACAAAAGAGAAGATAGTTCTCACCTTTTGGTTTGCTAAAAGCACGGGTTGGAGGAGAAGAAAGGCGGCAACGTGCTGCCCCTTGTGATGGAGAAGAGAAAGGAGGAGGAAGAAGGAAAGGGAGAAGGGATGGGGCGGTATGGCGGTGGCAGCCGTGTGCATACGAGGAGAGAAAAAGAGGAAAGAGAACGTTTCCTCAAAAATGTCCTAAATGACTGAATCAATTTACATCTTAAATTTGGTTCGACCATAACTTGGTCAAATCAATTTCAATTCAATTCCCATTTAAACCAACGTAATCCTTATCTTCACACGAACCCGATGAATTCAATTTGAATCCAATCTGACTTAAAATTCAGGATTTTCACTTCGTGTTCGATGATTTCGTTCGTCTAATTATTATTATTATTATTTTAAATTCAGAATTTAACAGGAATAAACTAATAAATAGCCTAGTCTCAGCAGCGTTTGACTTCAACAATCCTTGGTGCGAATCAATTAAGTCTTTTCCTGTGCAACCTTATTCATTTGCTTTCTTGCAAAATAGCATCGGAATCATTATACCAAGTTATATCTATTCATCTCAAATTCCAATGATGTTTGATTGAGAACTGTTTCCTGGCAACAGCATGTCTGAGTGGCACCTAGCCTGCAGGGAGATTCTTCCTGTAGTGCATTGCGGATAGAAATTTGCTAATTTCCTTCGCAGTTTATATCATGTGCGATTTTGCTTGACCATTCATAATTCATCTTTAAGGGAGGATAATGTGGTCCTAAATAGTGGATGATCGCACTATATTCCCAATTTCCCTGACACAGATGACCATCAGTTTCAGAAAAAAAGTTTAGAACTCAATAATGTTGCTATACAAATTTTTACATGATTATAGATATTCCTTTCCCTAGAATCAAACTCCATAACTTGGGCTTGAGTCGACAAAAACACTTTGTTCAATAGGAAACTGAATGCTTTGCAGATAGATGGAACCACACATTCTTAACTATGTTCTCAGTTTATCCATACAAAATCCTGTGTATTGAGCAGAAATTTTTGGAAGCCTTCGAACTGCTAGGAAATTTCCAAAGGTAATAGTGGCAACCCTGGCAATCAAGAACTTTGTCATCGTTGAAAGGCATAATAAGTTTGATTTACCCTCAGAGAATTAAAGTTAGGTATGGATGAACATATTGTAAGGTGGAACCACCTACAGAGATTAAGTTTTGTACTAAAACAAATCAGGAAAGTTCAGACAAGATACAGATTATCTTGATCAACTGTAATACGGACATTTATATTTTCTATCCTTAACTTGGACCATCAATAGACAGTGCGGCATATCATATGCCAATAATTTAATACGGCATAGATTACGAAGAACTATCCAAGTTATGAGCATAACAGATCCCAGCTCTAACATTATATAATTGGTTTAGAGGTTGGAATATGAGGGAAGAGGATCGGCACACATGCAGCTTTCATATCTTCAATTCCTCCAATCAATTGGCATTTCAGGAAATTATTAGACAGAAAGTGATACGAGAACCAAGACTAGTGGGGTGGGTGGTTGATTGATCGATGTAATGGTTTGCTTGATGATAGCAAAAAAACATATTGCAAGTACTGAACAACATCATATTGTCATGGATTTTTATAATGGAACTTACAGTGGAATGATCTCATAACTTTCTGTATCATACAAGCAGTGGATTGGCTTGCTCTCGGACTATGTAATCTTGGTGGATTTTTAGTCAATGACATTTTCAATTACAAGAAGTGAAGAGAATGATTGGTGTCAGCCATTGAAGATGATGTTTGTGTGACACCACATGAGGCCTACCAGAACATTACAATCTGTATTGATGTACACCTCTTTTGTGGGCACATCTCATATAATCTTATGGTCCACAGGACATGCGATTTAGGTGAGAAATCACTTTTAAACATATAATGCCTTAGAATTGGGTGCAAATATGTGCTAGTTTGTCTATCTAATAAGAACTCAACATGACCTTGCAGCTCTAGTTAGACATACAAAGGATGGTAAGGTCCCATTGAGTGATGAGGATACTATGTATAAGCTCAAGTGCTGAGGTTATATTACATCATCAGGCTTATATTGATAGTTTAAGTGACACAATTAATGATATCTGCCACTCAGTGCTAGCTAATGTTTTTTTTGGTGTTTAAATTCCTATCATCTAAATTGATGTTTTTGTTTCACGCAATGTTCCTTTCCAGACAAATTGAAGCTTCAATATCCATGATTGTTATATTTTTGAGTTTTTCTTTCTACAAGTCATGTGGGATCTCTCGACAGTAAAGACCTTCCATGTTCCATGTTCCATGTCCACACTTTCCAGCATTTCCTTTATCGATTATTTCACTGTGCAAACTAAGTGGAACACCTGAAGATATATAAAGCTAGACTTCCCAACACGTAGAGTCTTCTCTGTTAGTAGACTTTGATTTATAAGCAAAGCAAAGTACTCTTTGAACTTTGTCGACAAGAGATAACCGAGAAATTCCCTCCATCAGGACATACAAGGAGATGAAGACCAAAAAGGGGGGTAAACTACTACCATCACAAAATAGTTTTGGTGTTTCTTTTTTCTCAAGTGACATTCTTAACAATTTCCGTGGTGAATCAGTTCTATGGATTTCGATGTCTTCTTTTTGTTGGGCATTTGCTTCTCTCAAAGTGCTTGGAATAAATGTCTTTCTCCCTTTGCCATCTTGCGTAGTATTATTATATTATTCTCAGTGTTACTAGTCTGTAACTTATCTACCACATTATTCTCATCCATCCATTCGAGGTACATCGTAGATGTATCAGATCAGAGCCATACCATGTGATCCCTGTTTGGTCAGTTCATCCAAAATTAAAGCTTTCCAACACGTCGAAATCCAAATTTGCAATCTTTCTTCTAAATACTTTTCTGTACACGACCCTTGTAATTGTCATGACCATGTGACAAGAAATTAAACACTACACAACATTTATTACACTCCGTCGTCCTCTATTATCGAGGACAAGAAGAAGAATTAAAAAAAAAAGCATAAATTTGGTGGGGCCTGACCATGAAACCCTGTCACGATTGATAACTTAAGATTTGCATCTGTGGCACCGCCATTAATTAGCTTACGAAATCCTGTGGCGATTGAAATTTGAAAGAGAAGCGCGCAAGGACCACAGAGGGGAGGGCAAGCAAGCAATTGCGCGGTTTCCTTCTCGATCAACGACGTTGGTACAAGTTGCAACACATCGGCAGGCTCTGCCGTCGCCTACGGACCACACTCACGCAAGGACTCCTTGTCCCTTTGTATGCGCCATTTTTGTGCACCCTTCTATATTCTGTTGCAAATAGCTAGCTTGCTAGCTAGGAAAACGCTGCCGACCGTTGAATAGTATGTATGTATGTATGTATGTATGTACACACGCAACGCTATATAAAATATCAACCGTTTTGGGATGTTTAGGCAGTTTTATATATAAAGCACTAGGATCTTAAAGAGCAAGTGTATGCAGACAGACAAGCAGGCCCAGGCGACCCTAGCTAGCTCCTCTTCAATTCTCTCCTGAAAAAAAGTCTTCATTCTATTTCCCATAAACAAAGCTTCAGCGACCTGATCGATCGATCGATCATTTATTTTTCAGATGAATAGCTGCAGGTTGTCCTTGAACAGTCAAAGTCATACAAGGGCCTGGGGAGTGGAACAAGTTAGTGGTACGTATGTCAGAAGAGTAGATTCAATGTTTAATTTGAAGAGCCAATTTCGAACAATTTTTATTGTCCCCTTCTCGCAAGCGATCTCAGTTATTTCTTCTTCTCATTATCATACCAAAAAGCAGAGACCAGGTAGGTTTACATGCAAAGTGATGGACAAAAAAAAGCCTGGGAACTGAAAAGGCACTACTACACCAATTATTCATCCCAATTATGTATTAATTATATCATGCGCTCCTTGCTCTCGTGCAGGAATCTAATCAATAACTCCTCTGTACAACAAAATCCCTGCGGCGAAGAGTTGGAACGAGGTTCAACGACCAGCGGTTAAAACCTGAATGTATGGCCCCTCGTTGCCTGTGTCTGTATCGATCGCGAGTATCCTAGATTCCACCATGCATGCAAGACACACATGAACTTGTCCTCTCTTTCTCTCTCTATAATCTAGACTATATATCTCTCGTGTGTCCTCCTCACAATATAATGTAGGGATCATTCAGCATGCAGCCAGCAGCACTGCAAGGTTGAAATCGAACATAAATGTTTCTGCTCTGCTGCCAAATTATATAATTGCGACAGCTTAATTCCTCCACCATTTCACATGCATACTATCCTTTCCTCCACCACTTCACATGCATGCTATTCCAATCCATCGCCTTCACTCTGCAGTAACACGGCATTAAGCCTTTTTTGTTTGCTACCTCTTGTCGTCGAACCTTCTCTCTGTCATATTATATATTCTTGTCCTCCCCTTCTTCCCTTCAATTAATTTTCCTTCAAATTCATCCCTCTCCCTGTCTCCCTCTCTCCCTCTCTAGCTCCCACACGAGCTGCAAGATAAGATGAGCGATACAATTCTGACTGCTAATAGTAATAGTACAAATTATCACAATGGTGGTGCAGAACAAGGTAGTAAATCTAATTCTGGAGCCACGGAGCTGCCGGAATTGCCGCCCCTAATCAGGTGCCCTCGCTGCGAATCCACCAACACCAAATTCTGCTACTACAACAACTACAGTCTCTCGCAGCCTCGCCACTTCTGCAAGGCCTGCAAACGCTACTGGACCCAAGGCGGCACCCTCCGCAACGTCCCCATAGGCGGAGGATGCCGCAAGAACAAGCGCATCAAGAAACTACCCCAGCGGCCGCCGCCGCCCTTCGTCGCCTCAGTAAACTTTAAGCTACAGCCGGCGCCAAAGTTCAGCAGCTGCTTTAATTTGAACCCTTTGGTGTCTACTGCTACACCAATTAGTAGCAGTAGTAGTACTACTGTCGCCGTGAGCGATGAGATGTTGAAGTGGGAACGATATAATTCGTTGATGATGGAGCTGCAAGGAATGGGGGATTTTGGATTCAATGATAGTTTGGGATCGGGGCCAAATCTCATGGTTAATAACAATCAATCCGCTAATGATTTGGCAAGTTCTGTAGCTGCCACGAAGGTCGTCAGTTCTGTGCAAAATTTTACAGCCTCTTCGACAGCTAATCGTTGGATCGATGCGGCGAAGCGGTCATGGTCGTCGCCCTCGGCACGGCTCCTATAACTCAGTCATTCACGGAGAAGCAGCAATATCAAGCAAGGTAACATTTAAGCAAGTTTTACACATGATCTTTGTCTGTTTATATTGTGTATTAGGCAGTGCTACTACTTTTTATGAAGATAAGATCAGCACTGGATCAGAAAGATCATGTAGATCGGTTTGCAAATATATTATAGTATGTATAGTAGCTAGTATATATGTGATTGGTTAATTAATATATGTGGATGTGGAAGGATATATATATAGCATTGTCTTGCTCCCTGAGCAACCTCAGATCAGATCCATTCTTATCAGCTTAATTAACCCTGAATTAGTATTACTCAGTTTATCAGGCTAGCTTCTATACAACTAGCTAGCTAGGGTTCATCTTTCTTATTTATTTTGGGGGTCAAAAGTATATATATCTTATTTATTTTTGAATAAGCAGATGAAGACATGATCAGTCAGTCCTCCAGGTTAGTATGCATCAGCCTGCATATGTTTGGCTAGTCAGGAGACTTCCCTCACTTTAATGATTGTGTCAGATACCGCATGCATCCAGACCCATGTCTTTTCTTTCATTTAATCCACATAGAGACTGAGTTCCATATATTTAAATACCAAAAGTTAACTAGCTATTGTATCATTTTGCTCGAAGTTTAGTACTCTGACTAAAACCTACAACCTAGCAACTCTTTTCAAGCTCTACGTATCTCATAGATTGACTGGCAACAGATTTTGAGGGGGTTTATCCATTTCTGAAGATCATATTAGTTATCACTGGAGATAGCCTGATAGGTAGGTACTTAGAATTCATACTTGTTTGTGATTTATTTTATCAAAAAGAAATTAAAGAAGAAGAAGAAGAAAAAGAAAAAAAAAGGGTGCACATATACTGTTATTTAACTGAATTGATAAATCTCTCTTTCTAAAGTACATGGATTACAAATTGTTCATGCACATATTTCATTTTAGTTTCTCTTTCTTTCCCCCCTCAAAAACACAGCCTAATGAGTGGAAAGATATGCGTATGGAGCCCAGAAAAAGATATGTATAGATACTGAATTAAAGCGAATCATATGTATTTTTTGTTGTATAGACATAAATAGATGCCTATACATCCAAGAAATGGTGGGCATCAGGGCATTTAATTTGCCTTTTCCCCTGGGAAAAGGAAGGCTGAAATATAAATAACTGTTGAACAAAATAAAAAATAATAATACAGTAAAGGGAAGAAGAGTGAAAGAATTTGATAGAGAATTTTATTTCATTCAATGACTTAGTACTATATATTAATGGTTATACAATAAAATAAATCTTATTTATAGTATAACGATCAGGTCTTTAGTTAGATGGCTATTATAAATAATATTCACAACCCCTTTTTTCACTTTGGTTGAAATATACACAACTCTACAAATATCCATGATTTCTAGGAAATTTTTTCAGGACTTTTAAAATTTTACATACATTTTTATTTGCACCATTCTCTATTTAGATAACGTAACCATGCATTGTAGCACTTTAGCATTCTGGTAGAACGCTTCTGAAAATTCTTATGATCTCCAATTATGGAATCGACAAGCCATATGGAAAAAGGATTCTTAGTTCAATCTTTCATTTGTATATAGGTTCATCGAATGTTGATTATTATTCAATCTTTGATTGTAGAGCTCTTCGTGTTGGTATGATCACAAATTCACAATATTCATATTTATCTTCACCATTCAAATTGCTATTCTTCTTTGAAATTTCTCTTTTTTTTCTTTTAATATTCCCAATAAGGTCATTGGTAAAAGTTTTAAAAACTCTATAACTGCCATAGGGGTCTATGCGACAAACTCATTGTTAATCTTCATAAGGGCATCTCCAATAGACAAACCTTTCGATAAGCTTTTTTTTTATAATTTTCAATATGCCACATCAAAAGTAAAAAAATCGATTATTACATCTCCAATAGTTAAACTTCTCAATAAACTTTTTTGTATAGTTCCCAATATGCTACATCAAGATTTTTATTATTTTAAAATTTCACACATGTAATATTATTTCATCAATGATTATTGACTCCACTTTCAAGAGAAAAAAAAAACAGGTTTGAAAAATCAAACCTGCTCTTGAACTAAAAAGCTCAAACCTCTCTTTCACAATCATTCAAGCTTTTTCCTTAAGGTTTTTTTAGTTTTACAAACCTTTTACAAAGCTTACATTGGAGATGCTCTAAACACTTGTTTGTCAACTCTTTTGTATTCCACACAATCATCTAATGAACATTTAATTCTTTGTCAACAAATTTCTTGTTGCTTGGAGTTTTTTTTTTTTCTCTAAGGACGAATATCTTCTCTTTCTTCTGTAATGTCTGTATGTTAACTGTCAATCCCTTCATCTGAATTATTTTGGGATAAAATAAGATATGTACCTCCTTCATAAATGCCTTTTAATGTCATCATAGCTTCATGTGATGTCTTTGTTGTACTAATCCCCATGAGAGGCCACTTTTTTTACAATTGCTTGAACAAACAAATGCAAGACTTGTTTTTTTTTTTTTTTTTTGACAATCTACTCTTCATTTTCCTCTTCTGAGACTGTTCTACATGTTACTCCAAATAAAGTCTTCATGTTGATCTTCCACATTTGATAGTTTGCTTTCTGGAATTCTGATAATAGACATTCAAAGAAGCATTCATTATCAATCAAAACATATTAATCCACATTTTCCCCTCAATTAGTTCTCTCAGACTATCTGTATAGGTTTAGCCTCAGCCTTTGGATAGAAACAACTAGGAAAAGAAGAGGGAAGAAAGTTGAAAGCTAATCTCATTACATTCAACAACTTGATGTAAATTAAGATTATGCAAGTGCAACAAGTCTTCTTTATAAACACAATGACAGCTCTTGGTGATGATAATCACAAATAGACACAAGTCTCATAGTATACATGATTTCTAGTAATCAAGAAATTATCATAAACTATATATCATGATCAAGTTTTATTTATTAACAAAAACTTAACTGCACTGTGATTATGTACAAAGTAGAGAATGATATACAAAAGGTCTAATATTCAGTCTTTCCAAAAGTTTGTCATCTCACTGAATGATGACTTTCCTATGTGAAATGCAATCTAAATGGACCCAATTCAAGCTAGTGCCAGTCCTTAATTTATTTATTTAAGCAAACCAGTCATTAGTTTAAGGCGGTGTGTGTATATAATTATTGAGGACCTTTACTATCAGAGTGAGGTGGCTTGCTTAAACCCTACCTTGTGTGTTGCTCTTGAAATTCCTTTCAGTTAGGGAACAGATGAATAGTTGTAATTTGTAATGTTGAAGCAATGGAGAATGATTGTCCTTTATTGTCTTCGACAATGATCCATGTCCAAGCTTACCTGTTGGACATTCTGGAGAATGACCACTAGCTAGTTCATGTAGTGTATATATACTTGAAGGAAAACAGTTGGTTTTTCCAAGAGTTAATTACCTCAAGATATTAGGTTAAAGAAACCTGATCAAGATTAACTTCAACACAAAAAATATTGATACAGTTTCAGTACTAACTCATTGATCACCCATGCAATACAAAGATCAATGTTATAAAAAGAAAAAGTGAGGCACACTCAAATTTTGATTAACATCATTCACTGTGAGCAAAAGTTCAAATTATTGATTTATCATGTAATTAAACTATCATATTATAATGAGTACATAGCGTTTAGTACAGATGAATAAGAAAGCATAATATTAAAATAGAATTAAAGATGCAATTTAAAATAAATATGGTCCATTTTATTATTTTGTTTGACTGCAGTAATTGAGTTTTACCACATCGCTTCATGCCATTGGTCAAATTTGCCTGATTAGCCTTCTTGTCCTAATTCATTTTTTTCAATCTAAATTTTAAATTTGCATTTGTAATTCATCAATAAATACGATATTTAATAGTAGAGAATGAAGTGAGTAGAATGCAATACTTCTATTTCATTCATTTGTCCAAATATTCAGATAAAATTCTTGAGGAAATAAAACACTCCATGATCTGTACCTATCTTACATTTACGTGTATTCATTCATCTAATAGAAGATATTCATCAAATCTTTTTCACAAACATGAAAGTTCAGAAGAAAAAAAAAAGAATGTTGAAACAATTGAATTACCAAACAACATAATACTCTCCAAATGAAATAGCCAAACTGTCTTTTGGTGAATTTTTAAATTAAAGACATTATTTATGATCTAAGTACAACGCAAGTGGTTATAGATTGATAGTGTTGGTTGTATAAGGAAAATACAGTGTATGCAATCAGTTCATACACTATTTAATCTTCAGAACAGCAAAACTTGCTGTAGTTTACTGATATTAAACCATTTCATTGCCTACGCTAGCTGTTATGGATCTCTAAGTAAAGATTACCAACGTTTAAAAATGCATGCGTTGTTAGACTATTAAAATTGTTGGTAAAGGAAATATCAATAAAATGCCAGTAAAATAACATGGATATATAAAATTATAAATTTTCTGTAGTGAATTTATTATCATATTATTTTCTAAGATATTTTTAAAGCCTCCACTTTTTTAATATATGTAATTTGTAAAAACTGAAATTTTAAGTTATTGAGAAAAAATGTCATTTATGTTTTTGTGTAATTTGTATCTTTCAAAGAATGATTTTGTAGAATTAATTCAATAAACAATGAACTGCATCTTAAATAATTTTTTTTAAAAAAAATCTAAAGATGAATTAAATATATTTTAAATTTAGATATTTTTTAAAAAAATATGTGTGTTTTAAAAAAATATTATTCTGTTTTTTTATTTTTTTAAATGAAAGATTAGATAGATTATTGTGATGCAGAATTTTTTTTCGAATCAATATAAAATTACTTCATATAAAATAACTATATTGTTTTTTTTTAAATACTTTCTCAAGAATTACATATCATATCAGGTTTAATTCTCAGTTACGAAGTATTTATAAAATTTTTCTATAAGACCCGTAATTAAAGAACGCTGGCTTAGTTACACGTGGACAATAGTAACCGACTGGCGCATGCATCTCTACTGGGAAAAAAATAAAAGGTAAAAGAAAAAAGAAAAAGAAAAATCCGAATGAATTATATGGCTGCAATTAGCTTTTATATTAAAATTAACTGTCAATGAATGGCTGGACAAAGGGTACAGCGTGCATTGTCGACACATTGCCATCTGTTCAAAGGGGATCCTCGGCCTCCATCTTTCCGCTCCTCTCCCTTCTCGATCGATCGATCGATCGCATTGCTACTCCTCGTATCTCGCCTTCCGCGATCCCTTCCCAGGTTCTTTCTACCTTCCAGTCTGCCCCCGGATTTCGCACAACACTTGGATCCTACTATTGAATCGAAGCAGGTGGTCTAGGGTTTGCCAAAGTGGGATTTCTGGTAGGGCGAATCGGGGTCTGATCGTGTCGTCTTTCGGACTCCGAGATGTCGGACCCCGCTTCCTTGGCTGCGGCCGTCGAGGCGCGGTTCAGTTCTCTGGAGCTCATTGGCAGGGGATCCTTCGGCGACGTCTTTAAAGGGTGAGTACAGGATTGCTCTTTACTATTTGGAATTCACATTACACATCTCATGGTGTTCCTTCGCTGATTGTTTTGGACCGCGAAGTTAATGTAACTGGAAGTTTTGTACCAGATTTCTGTGTTTGATGAGCAGAAAAAAAGTGGAGATTGAAATTGTATTATCTAAAAAGTTTGAGATTTTAAAATCATGCTAAAACTATTCTTATTTGTGTAGTTGAGAATTATTGAAAATTCGTGGGATTAAAGATCTCCAAAGCGATACAAAATATAATTAATCTATGATTCTGAGTACATAAATAAATCAAATTTAAATTCTCCTTCCTCACTTAAATTTCTAGTTAAATCCAAACATAAGATCCAAAATTAGAGTTTTTAGGAATTATTTTCTAATCTAGAATTGGGATTTTTTTTCCAACAAGAAGTACTTCCACAAAAGCCATCTTTTAACCTATAAATACATCTAGAATCTCACTGGTATCGGAAAACAGAGACTTGGCACTACAAGGTCTGATTTTTGAGGTGTGACTCTTGTTTGTAGTGTTTTGGTGTAATTTGGATTGTTTGACTTCCTATTAGGGTATGACTATCGTATTGGAAAAGTTCTCCCCTATGTAGAATATCTTTTCAGACTAAATCTGCATTCTTTGGCTCTCTTCAGTGGAGTAGGTGGTTATGTTGTATGTGAGAGCTGAGAAGTATGAATACAGACATGAAGATGCACTATATAGGATGTGGAGAGCTGTGATCCATCTTCTATTTGATTTTTGCAAAAGGATGAAATTCAACCAAAAGCCTTGGTGTTGACAGTTGAATTTAGTGTGGGTTATTGCAACTCAAAGACTTGTGATTTGCTTTTCTTGCAAAATATTGTTATGGGATAATAGTATAACTCACTTAGCAATTTGAGCATTCTATTTTAACATTTTTGGCCATCCAGAGTGAAAAAGTTGTCTGGTTCTTAGAGAAATTATGTTTGTTGGATGCTCATTTTAATCATGAATCTCATGACAAGCGAGAAGGTTCTTTAATTAATCTACTAAACATAGCTGAAAGATGGACATGATTTTTTTTCCCCAATATTGTGTATCCATTTTTTCATTTTTTCATCAAAAACAACCTCTTGCAAAGTAGGTAAGGCTGCGTACAATAGAGTAATAGACCCTTCCCTTGGACCTCATATTGGCGGGAGCTTCGCCCTTTTAGTGTGTATCCATGTTTGGAATCCTTTAGTTATAGTGTAGTGACCGCCCTTACTGGCTACTGTCTAAGGGCGATCTGCTACTATGCTGCTACTGTACTTATGCAAGAAAATTCACGAAATAAAAAC
>JBAMIE010187278.1:0-12414 GCA_037177295.1 Kaempferia parviflora | reverse complement strand
TTGGTGAGGATTGCCGAACTAGGGTTTCAACTTCGTAGGGGAAAGCAATGGAGAAGAGGGAAAGAAAATCATTAGGTAATACTTGATTGGTCGCGGAGAGAAATGAGGGAAGACGAAAGCAAATCGCGGTGGTTAGGGTTCTTGATTTGTCGCGGAGAGAAATGAGGGAAGACGAAAGAAAATCGCGGTGGTTAGGGTTCTTGATTTGTCGCGGAGAGAAATGAGGGAAGAAAAAAGAAAATCGCGGTGGTTAGGGTTCTTGATTTGTCGCGGAGAGAAATGGGGGAAAGGAAGACGTCGATCGTTAGAGAGCAAACATGAGGGTAATTTAGTAAATTTAGCTGTTGGGGAGTTATAAAAAAATTTTAGGGAGTGCATGGAACTAAAAACTCATGTGGGGAGTTGACAGTGATATAAGTTTGTCTGTGGGGATTTTAGAGCAAGTTCCCCATTAATTAACTCACATATTTTACTATTTTATTAATAATCTAGATCCTATACTAACTAACTTTCAATTAATTTAGTGAAACCAAATAATAAATTATGTTAATGTCTTTTTTTTTAATTCACAACTAAACTAATTTTAAGATTTATTAATAATTTCAATCAGAAATCTAAAGTTCAAAACTTAACTAACATATTATTAGAAATTATTTTTCATTAATCAGTCATGGAGACTCAGTTGCATGTATGAATGAAAAATTTTATCATTACAATCAAGGATCTAGAGTTCAAAACTCAAAATTAAATTATTTTTTTAATGAGAGAGTTACAGTAGTGTTTGCTTTGAGGTTTCAAGCTTCCCATTTGAGTTGCACTACTACATGGGCTTGACACACCATTACCAAGTCCAATTTATCGTATTTATATATTATATTGCACATGTACCACGACTAATATATAATTATGTTTTAAATATTAATATAATTAAATAGTTAACATGTTATTTCTATTTAAAATTTACTTAATCTATTAAATAGATTGTGTAATTCAACCAATTTAATTATGACTCACGTAATTATTAAAATTGTACGTCGTATGACAGTTCAATTCATTTGTAATCATAAATTTTAAAACTAAATAAGTTGAGAATCCATGAGACTTACCAATTTATAACCCATTAATCCGAATTTATGGTTTAAGTTATATCTAGCCAAAAATCTTTTATAAATTATTTTATAAAGTATATTAAAAATGAACACATTTATATAGTGTTTTTTTCATTACATCCACTTCAATCCACCAAATAATTGATTTGCTCCTCAAAATATTAAATGTAGATAAAATAACAATAAATTAATGAGAGGGGGTATATATATAATTTATCCTTAATTAAATGTCATATGATATTATTTCTTAATTGTTCATTGTAAAGTGAATTCAAACCTTTTTTAAATTGATATGGATATCTCATATATTTATTCATAAAATAAATTCTTTATTTTGGGAAGTAAATAAGGAGAAAACCATACAACTCAAGTGAATAAAGTGAAAAAGAAAATATATTGTCTGTTTTTTTTCATTTATATTTATATTTAATTATAATCAACGGCAACCAATTAAAGGAGAATTATCTTGATCACAAAGTCAACGGCGACCAATTTACTTAACGGATTCGGGCTATCGGGCTTCCATGGATTTTTTGTGTGTGGATATGTTCGCCATTTCTCCAATCTTGAAGGGCGTTTTTGGGTTCCTATTTCTTTCCCCAACTTGGAACCCATCTCGCTCCCTCAACTTCGAACGCGCTCGGAACCTTCACGACAAATGGCGGTTGCGAATCGAATGAGGCGAGAGCAGAAGCGGAACCCATCGTCCCAGATCTGAGGCGCGCTTGCTCGATCTCCGCATTCATTCTTGTGGTTGTATAGATTCGATCGGTTCGTGCTGCGATGAAATTCTTCGACGATTTGCCGCCGATGGATCACTTTCGATCCGAGAGCATGAGCCTCGTGCAGCTCATCATGCCCGTCGAATCAGCTCAACGCGCCGTCTCCTACCTCGGCGAGCTCGGCGTCCTCCAATTCAAAGACGTGAGTGCCCTAAACTTCCAGATCTGATCCCTGAATCTAGCTGGATGCATTTGCCTTTTTTCATTCTTTTATCCTATTGTTTCGACTGGACTTTTCGTTGGAAATTTATTTTCCTTTTTCCTTCCTTGCACTGATGCGTTTGGTAATGTATCAAATTCCACCACAGATCATGAAGCGATCAGTAAAATAACCATGTCCGCTCCTGTTTTCATTGCAGATCTGCGATAACATATAATATGACGATATACTTTTGTCTGATAAGAAGCTATCTCCCTATCAACGTAGTTGAGTAGCATTTCTCTCATATCTTTTCTAACATAACTGACGCTTATGCTCATGAACATTTATCTGTTTGTGAGTTGGTGGTCAAACCTGATTTCCCTTCATACTCATGTCCATTATGCATATATAATAAATTGAAATTGAGCTAGACCTTCCTTGTAGTTCAACAAAGGCAAAGGTGGGTTTGGTCCATTATAATAATCTAAGGTGACTGAGATTGGTCCCAAGGCTGGAAGTTGACCGAATGATCCACCTTTCTTAAATAGAAGAGAAAAATTCTGTGGCCTAGGCGAGGCAAGATTGGACATTTCCAATAAGGTTTCTAAGTATTATAACCGATAACAATCAATCATAATTGTGCATAAAATCTAAGACTTGGCACATGGATTCCTTGATTGAGTCTGCATGATCAGTGGCAAGCTATCTGGATCAATCTTAATCATGGGTCAAACAAATAACTGGTCTACTACCAATTAGATTAATTTAAAATTAAAAGCATACTCCTTTTCAAATATTTAAAAATAAAATCGGAATTAATAAGAATTTTTTAGTATCAAACTCTAATGATTCATATACGAGAGTATGACGCCGAGCTTGATCTTCCATGCAATTTAGAGTAGGGAAAGGTATCCTTCTTGACAAATCATTTCATAACTTTAGGTTAACTCCTCAAGTTGATTTGTTGACTTTTACAAACATCAAAATTTTAGGTTATTCTTGTAGGATCGAAAAACTTAGGTTCGATCATATGGTACTTCCTACACCAACAACTCTCACATTCTCACTTGCTATGATGGTGACACTTATTACAAAAGGGTGTAATTTTTCCTGTTTCATATTATGTCGTGTTGACAGTTGTACGCCAAAATATGTACTCGTGTGGTTTTTTTATTGCAAATACCGCTTAACATACTCCATGAGACTTTGCGATTTTTTTACTTATGTCATAAATATTAACCTGAGTTGATGTGTCTATCAACATCAGTGGTCATTTTACTCAATTGAATCGTCTTAGCATTGCAAACAACCATACATAAGTTATGGATCTAGTGACATCTTGAAGCATTGTCTAATTCTCATATTATCTTGTTAATAGATAGTCCTGAATGTTACAACCTCTATTTGCGTAATTCAACTAACATTCCTCTCTTTTCTGTGCAGTTGAATGAAGAGAAAAGTCCTTTTCAGCGAACATTTGTTAATCAGGTATATACTTAATTAGACTTCTTTTAGGTTTCTTTTAATCTAACTAGTAACCCTGGATTTCATAGGAGTTGAACTGAACTGTTGGTGACTTGCAAGTGATATCAGAATAAGTAAAAGTATAGCGTGCATAATATGTGTGGGAATAGCCACTTCAATCACATCGTTCATCCTAATTAGAGGAAAAATTACCAAACATCTAGCATTCCCTCATGTTTAGAACCAATGATTTTTTATTTAAAAAAGAAGAAAAATTATGACTTCACCTTATTGAATATGAATAATAAGATATAATAGCACGAAACTTTGAGTTCAATCTAAACAAATCAGTATATTATTATTATTTTTCACAACATGAGATTTTTTATCCAGATGGTGGTATGAAACAAAGGTTATTTCCAATTTGTTAAGAATATAATCAATCTCCTATTATGTTATGTTTGAAATATTAAAATAAATGTAATGTTGTTAGATGCTGCCATTGGCTTGCCCTAGGACTAACTGACTAGTGACCTACAGTTCTGGACTATTCATTTGGTTTAGTTACGAGTTGGCAGGAATGTAATGTCAGCACTTGGAGACCTATTGCTGTCATTCACATGATGAGTCAGGCACACAAGCATATGACATTTCTTGCATACTGATCCAGATGAACGGTTGGAATGACTTAGAATAGGATCAGAAATGTTGAACATAGAAAGATTTTTTGAACTTTAATACAACGTTAAACAGAAGAATAACCTGTCATAGTCAACATTCTAATTCTTAGAGGCAAATAGGTGTTGGGCCATAGAAGTCTATAGACTCTAAGTAAGGTTTTCTCAGTTAATCTAGACATTATTTGTTTTTTCTATCAATTTTTCAGCTTTCTGCTTCATTTATCTTAGTTACTTGGCTGGAAGGCTTTTTGTCTTCCTTATTTGAAAAACTCACGTTTGGTAGGGCTAAAGTCATGATATAGTACTGTTGCATTTTATAGATTAAAATTTTGACAGCACTGTTCATTGCTGGAATAACAACATTTAAAAGGTAACTAAACTATTATATTAAAATAGGATGATTTAGTTTCAAGACAATTACACATCTATTTCCCTTTTGGTGTCATATCATACTCTACCTAACCAAAGAGGCACCTTAATAACCCTGCTGCCTGCTGTGTCGTGACCTTGTCAGCACCTTAAAACTCTATCAGACATCACGTTGCAAGTTTCACATAGTCCACACCTTGCATCTATCAGATAGTTCACACTTTGCATCTGTTAGAACTCCATACAGTGATTTACAGATGCTATTACAATGTGCAAATGATTGATGCACTTTAATATTGTGTACAGTATGTATGTGATTTCTACTTCTCTTGAAGGCTTGTGTATCTGTTCATCTTTCTTAATAGAATGACACATTGGGAAACTTGAACGGTGTCATCCAAATGATCAGTTTGAATTTTGCAATCTAAAGGACAGTTTCCTACAAGGAGGGAAATAACTAGGGTTTGAAAGGAGCTGAGGAAAAAAATTGAAGGGAATGGATAGGGAATTATTTTCCTAGTTTGTAATCCCATTGGAAGGAAGAAAAGAGGGCAGGAAAGTTAATTAGAAATTTGATTATTTATTAAATATTGATTAATTTAATAGGTTTCAAAAAATAATAATTGCTATTTTGACAAGATTTTCCTTTCAAAATTGTGCACAATATTGCTTCCACTAATTTGGCTGGAAGAGGTCTGTTTATGTGCCTGGGAAACATTTAATAGCCGCTTCCTTTTGTCCTACCATTTCCTTGGACAAATCAACAAGTTCATTTCCTTTTGTCAGTCCTACGGTAGGAAATACAGCTATGTTTTCTGTGCTGTGCTGAATATCTGATGGTTATTTGCTCCATTTACCTTCTTATGACTGTTTTTGATACTTTGGCTTCAGTTTCTTACTACTTTAGGCTATAGTAGGTTGTGCCTTTGTGCATCTGGATCAATCATTATATTCTCTGATATTAATTTTCTTCTACTCTGAAAGGTAAAGAGGTGCGGTGAGATGTCAAGAAAATTAAGGTTTTTTGCTGATCAGATAAGCAAGGCCAGTGTTACAACTTATCCAGATTCTGCTTTAGAAGAAGTGATTGACTTGGAGCAACTAGAGGTATGTTGCTTTTCCCAGTAAACTTATTGTCTTGTAATCTTTTGTTTTTCACAATCATAATAATACTAGTATTTAGTAACATCGATATTCTCTTGTTTTAGATAAGATTGAGCGAACATGAGGTGGAACTTCTAGAAATGAATAGAAACAGTGAGAAATTGCACCAAACATATAATGAGCTCCTTGAATTTAAGTTGGTGTTATTAAAGGTAATTTTCTAGTTTCATGTATTTTTGGCGCAAGAACATCTTAATTTATTACTGATGATTCATGAAATATAAAGTGGAATTTAACTATTTTCTATCCTAACCCCATTTGCAAAGTCCTAAATGTTCGTTTTGTGCTTGAAATTTGTTGTAATATCTAATTTATCTGTGAAAATTTAAGTATTCTTATTGATTTTTTCCTCCCAGAGCCTATATTTATTTGGTCATGATATTGACTTGTAGATTTAGCTAGCCCTGCACAATGCACATCTTTAGATGCATTTATCCATGAGTCTGGGTGGCTAAATCTGGATGGTAGCCTAAGCATAAGAAGAATTTATTGTATATTTATATCTTCCACTATTCACTTTTTTAATCTAAGAGTAAAAAATATATTTGCTGAGGATGCTTGATAGTTCTGATTCAAACACTACAAATTTGATACGAAATTCAAAAAGAGAGAGAGAGTGAGAGAAATATAATAAAAGCATTGAGCCTAACATACATGCATGGTTTAGAAAGAAAAGTTATAATAAAGACCAATTTAGGAAGAGCTTCTTTAATTATCCGTTACTTGACTATATACAACTTGTATGCCATTAGGATAGGGAAAATTTGACCTAACAATATGAACATAATCTTATTTCCCATTTTCAAATATCATCCTTTCTAAGCTGTTTATATGAGTGTATAAAATGTAAATTCATACAAAAATAAGTTGATATGGTTATTCAAGCGTCAACTTGTATTTTGTATTGTTTCTAGTCAAGAGTCATCATTGGTTGTATTCAATTACTTAAAAATCATTTTTATTACATTGTCTAATATTTTTGGTTTTCCTCTACTCCATACACCTCGTTCCATTAGATTCAATTCTTGTTGGTGGACAATGTATTCAACAATGTCTTTGAATATATCTATATCATCTCAACCTATTTTCTCTTATTTTATCATCCATTGGGGATACACCTAATTGTTCTCAAATGTTAATATTTTGATCTACCTAAAAATTTTCATCTTCACTGCATTTACTTATTGTTTGTGTTGTTAATGTTTCCTAACAGGTCAAGACTCCAACCTATAATATAAAAATAATAATGAATATTTTTATTTCTAATTATTTACATATTAGTATCAATAACAAAACACTAAGTACTTCACTTTATGTTAATATCAATATATATGTAATGTAACTCAAATGTACATCATCTAATTTTAAATATAAAGCAATATAAAATTCAATATTTTCTTGAATACATTTCCAATAATGTGTTAATCAACCATCAAATTGCTCATAATTCCAATCAGCCAATCAAACTCTCACAAATTATATCTTAGTGAATACTATATCTGTTGTGGTATACCAAAGATGTTGTGAATTTCATGTTAAAATAGAAAAAAAAAGTTTTACTCCTCACACTAATTTTTCCAATTAAATAGATTCTAGATCCATAAAATCTTATGAATCATAACAAAAGAAGTTTTAGTTAAATTTGCTATTGGATCTCTGGGTATGATTAAAAAAAAATCTTTCTATATCAAATTAGGCCAAAGTTAATTAATATGGAATTGCTTCTGGTTATGCAATTAACCAATTACTAAAAGCTTTAGGTTTAGTGATACAGGTTTATTGAAGAAGTATCCCAGTACAAATAGGAGAAATCACATTTGATGACTTTCTTATGATCATGCAAAAAACTCTTCAAAAAAAAAAAAAAAAAAACTACAAAGTCGTGTGGGCTTTCAAGTTGCAACTATATTCTTTGAACACAAAGGGAATTCCTCTTATACTGTTTCTTGCATTTATTGACACTATGGAAATGCATTCTTTGAGGCATTTCCATATTCATGGTAGGCTGCTTCAGTGGATCTGCACTTATGTTTTATTCCAGGCAGGTAGATTTCTTGGCTCAGCTCAAAATCATGCAGTCATGGCAGAGACTGAGTTAGTCGAAAACAACTACTCTATGAAAGATGAGGACGGGTTATCTTTGCTTGAGCAGGTTTTTTTGCCTCTCCTTGTTAACTGTAGTAAGTATGTTGTTTAGTCATTTGGTTACTGAAACATGAATATCATTAAAAGTCTATTCAGCCCGAGCCTTCAAATATGACTGGCTTGAGATTCATCAGTGGGATTATATGCCAGTCAAAAGAGCTAACATTTGAGAGGATGCTCTTCCGGGCGACCCGGGGTAATATGTTCTTCAATCAAGCACCTGCAGGGGAGCAAGTCATGGATCCAGTGTCTGGTGAAATGGTAAGAGTATCCTTCCCTCACTTTTTTTTCTAACGTAAGCCATATGGATTCTTGATACCATTTATTTTCTTAAGGATTTTAGAACATTTAAAATTTCCTGACAAAGAAAACTAATAACGTTAAGCTCAATTTCCTTTTCCCTATGCCTCTTGACCTGTACTTTATGTTTTTTTAATGACATTCAGTATCTTTGTGCTCATATTATGTAGGTACACAAGACGGTATTTGTAGTTTTCTTCTCTGGAGAGCAGGCTAAGAGCAAAATACTGAAAATCTGTCAAGCTTTTGGGGCAAGTTGCTATCCTGTACCAGAAGAGAACAACAAACAGAAACAACTGGCTCATGAGGTATTCTGTTTCCTACTCAGTTCATCATGTGATGCCATTGCGTCCTAAGACTCTTTAACTGATCATTTAGATTTCAGTATGTGCACAAGATTTTTCACATTCATTTATTACCTCTTGCAGTGATTAAGATTTCATTCTGAAGTTTATTGGGAATATTATGAGTTAGCAGATGTTCTACAATTATGAACTAATTTATGATTATCTTCTGCTTGTTCTCTCTACCATGGCATATCAATACTCTCTGACATGAATTTTCCCTTTTGTCCTTCTCCATGAAGAAACTTTAGGTTATGCATTATCTATCTGATACTTCATAATCTTCTGATATGGTGGTAAGTTTTAAGCCTTTGATCTTCTCATTCTCTTAAACTAACATTGTTGTGAAGTTATTTTGAAGAGTCAAGTGTTAGATAATTTTTTTTAGTATTCACGCATTTATGAAAGAATTTTAAAATAGTGGAGAATAATGTATTATATTGTTATAGATACATTGGTTGATGTTTTAATTAAATTATTCATGTCTGTAATCTGCCCTTCTCTCAAAAGCTTAGCTTTTCTAGTTGGTTGGTAGTCTTATAATAGATGCCAATCCCACTTACTATCACATCCATTTTTGCTATATTATAGAACAATTTTGTATCTGCAGGTAAGTCATTTAGCTGTTTGGGTTTTGGGGAACTTGTCACTATGTTTGTGCCTTTGTGGTTGAAGCAGGGGAGTTCACTTCATTGCTGTGATCCATAAGAAATCTATAATAACTAATTTGGTATTGTGTTTCATTATGCTCATCTAGGTTTCATTGCGCCTCTCTGAATTAGAAGCAACATTAGATGCTGGAATGCGCCATAGAAATAAGGCGTTGGCTTCAATTGGTTCTCAACTCTGGAACTGGACTATCATGGTATAACTAGTTACTATCTGCTCCCTCTTCTACTAGTTTGATTTGAATATCAGTCTTATTGGTGAAATTTTTTCCAGCTTTACGTGTACGAATACTGATTTCATATGGACAAAATGTGCACTATTGATTTCATTCTATTTTTAGGTAAAAAAAGAGAAAGCTGTATATGACACATTGAATATGCTTAACTTTGATGTCACAAAAAAGTGCCTTGTTGGAGAAGGATGGTGCCCAACATTTTCTAAACCACAGGTGATAAATTAATTCATTGCATTATTATATTAGGTGAAATTATAGTATATAAAGGCGTTTATATCATGGCAGGATAGTTAATATAGTGATTGTTTATAATTATTTTAAATGATCTTTTGATGCCACAGATCAAAGAGGCTTTGCATCATGCAACAATTCATAGCAATTCTCAAGTGGGGATAATATTTCATGATATGGATTCTCCTGAATCTCCCCCAACATACTTCAGAACAAATCGGTTTACAAATGCATTTCAGGAAATTGTGGATGCATATGGGTTTGTCCTTGAAATTTTATTAATTTCTAATTTTGGCTTTTGGTAAATAACTTGATATGTAATATGGATAAATCTCCAATCATGTTGAATGGGCGATGATTGCATGAATTTCAGCCAGTGAATGTCATCTGTCTTTAAGACATCATTTATGTTTCCTTCCTAAACTTATTGAGCTAGAATATCTTCATCATCGTTTATCCTGTTAGTTTGTTCATATAAAATTTCAATTCCTACAACTATTAGCATAGGATGCTATTTACTTTGGTGTGGCTGCAACAAGTATGGCTATTTTTGAAACATTACCAGTTGTTGAAAGCTTTCAATGTCTAAGAGTATATTTCAAGTCAGTTTTTGATCAAAATCGTGCCATCACGTAATAAGAAATATCATGGAAGATTGTTTTCAATGGATTCTATAATTATTAAAAATCTTTCTCAGGCAATGAAAAGGAAACAAGCTTGAAAATAATTAACTTGTTGGTCCTCTGTGAAGAGATTTCGCAAGAATTAAATAATAAGTTGAAGAATATTTCTTAATAAATTTTCGAAATCACATTTCAGTAATTTCATATTTATGATAATGTTTCTTGTTCATACGCAGTGTTGCTAGATTCCAAGAAGCAAATCCTGCTGTTTATTCAGTCATTACCTTTCCATTTTTATTTGCTGTGATGTTTGGTGACTGGGGCCACGGTTTATGCTTGCTGTTGGGATCACTGGTTCTTATCCTGCATGAGAAAAAGCTAGGATCTCAGGTTGTTATCATCCATCAACTTTTTGAGAATTTCTTTGTATGTTCTTGACTACAAATTTGCCAAGGTTTCCAAGTTAAATGACACTGAAGTCAAACATGGTCTTTACCTTGTGAAATGTTTTGTTTTTGAATCTTTTGTAATGCATCTTCACTCTTCCTTGGAAGTTAGTTTGTCATATTCCCTATAGAATAGAAATTTGTGCCTACATGTCCTATGTATCCTGCATGAAAACATATTAAGTTTGCAATCATTTGATATTTCATATCATAAGATGCTATAAATTGTCAATTTTATAAATGGATGGGTGAACATTTCAGCTGTCTCTATTATGATGTAATTGGTTAGAGAGCCATATTAGGATGTTCTAATTATCTAATAAAGTTTGGCTCTGAGTTGTTCCATCCCGTGTTTAAGAAATCTTAAATCTAGATTATGAGCCTGCTTCATTAAGACTTTTGAGAAATTATTACATTTTTTTCGAGTATTGGTAGATAGAATTTGCATGTTCTTGGCTCCCGATGGATCCATTCTTGTAGTCTTCCTATTGTTGAGCTTCAATCTCACTATTCCATGTGCTGCAGATGTTCAATGAACAATAATAACAGCAATGACAAATTGTGAGCACCTACAATTTCGCCTATGATGTATAGTTCTGATTTTTGGGCTCTTCTACCCTCCAAACCTACTCTGACATCCAATATTGTTAAATATATATATATATTTTTTTTGATTTGCACTCACTTTCAGTATATCATTAATTTATTCAAAATTCAAATAACACTATCATGCCTTACTATTGAGTTGCCAGGTCAATTCTTTTTCTTCTATCCATTCATTCCATGCCAGTGGTCAACCATCTCTGGTCTATTTCTACTTGCCACAGCATCTCTAGTCTATTTCTACCTGCCACTTCTGATTTTGAACCTCATTTTAGTGCTTGTTCAAGCACGACTATGAAGGGAATCATTTGTGCTCTATTTACTTCAAGGTGTGGATTGAGAAAGGAAAGCGGCGACTCCTGCAGGGCCGCCACGACGGTCATGCAAGGTCTCCTGCGGTCGCACAGGGCCTTATAGTTACAAGTGTGAGAAAACAAAAAAAAATGTGAAGAGGAAGGAAAGTTTTTTATTTGAGTAATAAACAAAATCAAAAAATGATTCACATATGGATTATTAAATCCATCTGTCCATTATTTTATAATAGGAAAACAACAGAAAGGATGAGTAGTCCATTCTTTTTCACGAAATAAACGCTGGAAAATTTTCCTCAGTTTTTGTTTTCATCTTTCCAAGTAAACAGGGGGTTAGTATTTTGGTTTTTAGCCCTCACTAAAACATGGAATCCCAAGTGTAGGTAGATGGTTGATGGTTTTATTGGGTAAGAAATGCAAGCTTTTCTCTCCCTAAGAACTGTTGGCAAACTTGTAACCAACTTGCAGCTTGTATCCTTTTAAAAAAATTGCACATTTCTAGGTTACATAGTAATGATTTGACATCTGATTCAAAAGCATAGTGTAGAACAATTTTTATGCGGCATTTTATATAACATGTAAGTGAGTTTCGGTATTACCCAAATCACCTAACCAACTTTCATAGTACCCAAATCACGTACCATATTCACAAAATATCTCTCATTTTGGTTGATGGACCTAGAACTCTGAATCACTTCAATGCATTTATGCCCTCGGATCTGAATTTGATAACGTAAATTGAGAGCAGCGAATTTTTAAACTTCCAAAGGCTTGGTGAAATTTATCATAAGTTCAGT
>JBAMIE010187259.1:0-12415 GCA_037177295.1 Kaempferia parviflora | reverse complement strand
GGGTCAAGTTGACCATGTTGACCGGACAAGCTTGGGTCTCAAGTTTCGATATTTGACAATGTATTGGGAGATTGTTGGTGCAATTGTCCTTGGGTCAGGGTGACCCGTTTGACTAAGCTTGAGTTGATTCAAGCTTGTGTTTCGATGTTTGACAATAGATGGAGATTGCGTGTGTAATTGTCTATCTAGGAGATTGTCGAACAGAAGTCAAGTAAGTCAAGGTTGAGTAGATACTTGACTGGAAAGTCCAACAGGGAAATTGGCAGAAGATGAAAATCCAAGTGGGTCAGTATTGACCGGACACTTGGTGGTGAAAGTTCTGGTCAGTGAAGCCAGACAGTTGAAAATCCAGGTGAGTGAAGCTTGGTTCTAGTGAGTGAAGCTAAGGCAAGCTGGAAGTCCTGGTGAGTGAAGCAGGCAGTGAAAATCCAAGTGGGTCAAGATTGACCGGACATTTGGTGTTGGGAAGTCCAAGTAGGTCAAGGTTGACCGGACACTTGACATGAGACGGTAAGTCCAAGTGAATCAAGGTTGACCGGACACTTAGCACGTGATGAAAAGTCCAAGTGGGTCAAAGGTTTGACCGGACACTTTCTGACAAGTCCTAGCAGGTCACGGTTGACCAGATGCTAGGCACGAGGAGTCCCAATAGGTCATGGTTAACCGGATGTTGGGTTTGACTTGATTGATCAAGTCAAAGCCTGGCCAATCAATCAGTTGATCGATTGAGCCAAAACTAATCGATCAGTTGATCGATTGGTTTGTAACCGTTATGACACGTAGGTTCAAAAGGGCGACGCGGCTGCGAGCTCCATCTCCTCTTCGACAACTCTCCTCTTCCATCCTTCTTCTCCGGTGATTTTTGGAGCTTTCTCAGATGAAGTGTTGTTGCATTTCAGAGTCTTTAAAAGGTAATCACAGGCAATTCAAGATCAAGCAAGAAGAAGGTTTTTCATTTACATTTATGTATTTGCTTCTTGTTTTGAGTTGTACTCGTGAGAGTTGTTGAACGAGACTTCTCTGCCTCCGGTGGTTACCGAGAAGGAGATGTTTTCATATTGGAGGGTGTGTGTGTCGTGCAGATCCTTGGATTGTCACCTCTTCTTGAGGTAGATACCAAATAAATATTCGTGTTAGCATTGGTTGAGTTCGTCGTCGAGTTGTCCGCTGCATATCTTCATCGACAAAGCAAACGGAATCATTCACCCCTCTAGCTCCGGATTCGGTCCTAACACTTCTGAAGTGAATCTTGCTCTGATATCAATTAATGATCTCAATGAGACCGGCTAGAGAGGATAAATAGCCTGCAAATTAGATTAACACTTTCTTTTGTTATCGTTCTTATCAAAGACAAACACACATTAGATAAACAAAAAATAAATGCATAAAAGTAGAGTAAGAGAAGACTCTAAGTTTACTTGGTTTGCAATCAAATAGGTTGTTAATCTAAGACAGTAAAAATTCCAATAGAACGATCTCCATTGTTGTAACGGAGAAGCCTCTTACAGCGTCGACAGTACAAAAGTTGAAAACTAAAACTAAAACGATTACAGAGTGTATTTATACTGAACTTCGAGTACTAGAGCTCTATTTATAGCCCACTAGTCAAGAATAGTCGTTTGCTGACGTGGCACTTCCTGGACATCTACACTAGGTCCGAGCACTTGGAGTCGTTTGCCTCGATCACTCCACAACGACTTACCGATAAGACTATCAGTTCCCAAGCGTCTGAACTGATCCAAGAGCCTGGAGGCTGTTGACGTGAACTGCAAATCTAATCCTCGTTGCAACAGCTCGAACACGCACCTTACTTGGCTCGAATTGATCCGGGTGCCTGGACTTGGTCCGAGCTCTGGGACAAAGTCAACTTCGTGTTAACTTGTCTAGCTGCTTCTCCGGTCGCTTAGGTGATTCTCCAATCATCCAAAGTTGAACTCACCCAAATCCAACTCTGGTGTTCTCCTTGAACGGTCTTCCTCCCCGACTTCTCGTCCCTCGAAAGCGTCATGCGCTTCCTTATCGTCCGCCAATGTACTCTTCTGCAGCTCCTCATCCCTCAAATGTACCAGGCCCGTCAACTCGCTTCTCATGTCATCCTTCTCGTTCGTTGCGTCTTCCGCTCGACTTCTGATGTTCCTAAATCCATGCATACTTAGACACAAGATATCAAATACGCAGAATTTAACTTAACTTGATTGATCATATCACAAGTGACCCGGAGTACTTACATCTTCTAATATTCTAAATCTTATACAAATTTGGTTGTGATTAACTACAAACAGAAATGAGAAAACAGACAATACTTCAAAAACAAAAGCCACAGGAATACTCATGCATAAAATAAACATGGTTCGAAGGATTCATGTTTAGCTTGGGAAGAGATTATGGCCTTTCAGTTCTCTTCAGAGGTTTCTGACTTTCCACTGTCAATTTTGGCAGGTGAGTTGACTTTTTTGTGGTCTAGCTTGGCCTGAAGGGTGTTGACTACAGTGTTGGCTTGGCATTTGGAACGAAGCGCCAGAGATCTACTGCAATATCCACCTCTTTCTTTTTGTGAAATTTGTAAAGTTGTGGCACATCATACCGCAGCTACAATACCAACAAACAGAATTACTTGTCGCTAAAAAGTATATTAATGCGGAGGATAGAAGCATGCACAAAGATCCATCTCCATTACTTGGATCGAAGATGCGAGGAGAGGAGAGAAAGATCACAAAACTATATTATTAACTCAATCATTTGTGTTCATCTTTTAGTTACTTTCCTTCTTCTTTCTCATATTTTCCATCCAAGTAATTAAAGAACTGAAAACCTTTGGTAATGAACATAGTAGCCAAAGTTATGTTCACAAATTAGAATACCTCACATAAAACTTCTGCAGTTCTGGCGTTCAAATCTCGAACGGCAATTTTCTTTATATGCTGTTCACCACAAATAAATGAGACCATTGTTAAGGGGATAGCCAAAACAACTATAATGCATGGGAATAACTATTTTATTCTAGACAGAAGTATTCATGTATTTGTTTGTAAAGATGAATACCAAATTTTATGGAATTGAGATTTCTCATATTCCTCAGGATTTTTTTTTTCAATCTCATCTATGAATAATTTTGCCTTATTTTTCAAGAACACATGTTCTAACTCTCTCTCTATATATATCTTAAAAATGAGTAGAGAAGAGTGCATGATTGCATCCACTAGCACAAACAGTCAATTGGGCTTGTTGGAGCGAAAGCCAGATGAGCAGTGCTGCTTGTTGGACCAAGTGAATGGGTCATTTGTCACTCTATTGCGGGAATAGTTTTGCCTTATTTTTCAAGAATATATACTCTTATTTAACTCTCTAAAAAACATATATTATGAGCAAATACGGTATAACGCACGGTTGGATCAAGTTGGGCAAAACAGTGAATTGGGCTTATTGAACCGATGAGAATATGTAGGGTGGCCTATTAAGATGGTTTGGCAGGTGAGGCAGGTGAGCGAGGCAGGTTGAGTGGGTCTCAAGTGAATTGGAGGGCGCCTACAGGCAAAATATACCAATTGGACTAGATTGTGCGACCTAAATGAATGGACAATTTTTCATATAGAAATTTTATCATTGTTAAAATTATTATAACATTCCCACAAGCCAAACAAGAATAATTATTCTACATCTATTACATTTCATAAACCAAACCATGGATGACTCATTCCTAATATTAGCAAGCCCAAAAGAATGCAAAAGAAAGCAACTTACATCTCTGGTGGTAGTTTTATGCAAAGAGTAGACTGCACAGGAAGCAACCTGTGGAGAATCAGCAAGGAACTTGAGAACCAATCATTGCGAACCAAACCATGCATGCAAGAAGAACAATCTTTACCTTCAAAGCTTTTGCAAGAAACTCGACGTCAGATCCTTTCCTCCGAGTTCCAAAAGGAGGATTCATGACAACAGTGTCCACCAAATGATCTGCAACACTAATTTAAGATGTCTATTGCGTCTATTTCTCCAATAAGAAAAGAAAGAATTAATTTCAACAAACAAAGTTTTCTTCAAACTGTTTTCATGTAGCGATATACCAAAAGATCCAAACTATGTTTCAACATGGTTTTAAATGGGAGACTGCTGACCAACTCATGGCTTTCTGTTCGATTTGGGCTGAAGTGGATTGTAGCATGGCAAGGAATCTATTCCACCTGCCAATTGCTTTGGTTCCTCTGTTTCTGCCTAAGGACATGGAGGAAACGGTCTCACATTTTTCAGCTGTCGGTTAATTTAAAACATTCCTTTTGGATCGAGTCTGACGAGTTGATGGATCAATTCTCTCATCCAAGCAAGCCATTTCAATTGTTATTAGAATGAACCTATCTTAGGCATGTTGAGGTTGGAAAGGGCTTATGTGATAGTGTAATCTCACCACTAGGCTTCAAAAGCATTTTCTGAAAATAGATCCACAAAACCTAGTGGTGAGCTAATGAAGAAATATAAGCTTAGATGAATGGCTAATATGGACATGGATTTATGCATTCTGGGATAAAATTTGGTCGGCTTACAAGTTAATGAATCGATTCTCTCACCTAAGTGAATCATTTCAGATGCATCTCATAATTTCAAATATTTACAACATAGTAAAGTCCCACAAATATATACTTGGAAACAAAAGAATAGAAAGTCTATTTGGTGTCTTGATAATGAAAAGATTGCATCTTTGCACATAGAAAAATGAGATCTTGGGTTGTGATTACCTCTCCATCTTAAGTTGTTAATGTCACACTGCATGAAATCCATTTCCAGCTGCATCAACATATATTAACCAAAAGGATCGAGTTAGCCTTTTTCTGCACATGTGATGTATAAAACCGTGAAAAACAAAAATGAGTAAATAAGTAATTGATAGTGACAATTAGAAAGGCAAAAATTCATCTGACAAATGGAAAGTATTCTGAATCAATTAGTACAGAATATCCCAAATCAATTTCTTACAATCTCCAACATTGAAAATTTAGAACTTATGTCACATTTAATATACACTTTGGCTAGTCACCTCAAAAATTAGTAGGCATTCTTTTATTTGTTTAGAATTCAGACAGCACAAACCATAAAACCAAGTACCAAAATGTAATTGCGAGGAGTGATGACATATTACAACTTTAGAATATAAATAATGTTACCTCCAGATCTACAGCATTTTCTGAAGCAATCTCTAGAGATTGGGGATCGATGTCAATGCCAATGACCTCCCTGTGCATGTAACAGAAGTCATATGCATTATCAAATAGATATATCAATCAGAACCACCAAACTATATTCTATCAACATATTTCAATATATAATGAAAAAAAATTTAACAATGTAGGTCATTAAAAGCTTGCACCAAATTAAAAGGTTGAATTCAGTGTGAGAGATTTGCAAAAATATGAGAAGTGATGCTTACTCTGCATCCAAAAGTGCACTTGCTAATCCTAACGTACCACAACCACAACCAAAATCAGCTACAATCTTGCCACTGATATCTCCATATGTATTTTCTGCCTGTTAAAAATCATGAAAAAAGGAAATATAGAAATATTGTTCTTAGAAGTAGTTCTGGATAATTTGATTAGCAGGGAATTAAAGTACTAGATCGCATGGGGATTTAATGGAATTCACCATCAACAAAATATAAAAAGAAAAAAGTAACCCAAAAGCAAGATATATCTACAAAACATGCATGGACTGAACTTCTTAGGGATTAAGTGCTTTAAATATTAAAAATATCATCTTAACATACAAAAGGAACCTCCCAAATTATTGCACATGACTTAGAAATTAAATAAAACACTTAGCTTATGAAAGCAAGATATCCAACCTCTATTTTGAATCAATGAGCCAATCAGAATGAATTATAGAAGCTAACAACCAAACTCTCTCCTCATTACTCATATTCATTCATCCATCAAAACATCTAAAGGGTATGTTAGCTTGAGTGTAGAAAATACAACAGAGGATAAAGAAAGAAAATAGGGATACAAAATTTCAAGTAAAGAAAAATGAAATTTATGTGTTGTCTTTGGGTTGGAGGGAAGGAAAGTAAGAAGGAAAAACTAATTTTCTATAATAGCCTCATCTTCTACCAAAGGTGGACATGGGTGCAAAAGACTAAAGAGATATCAGGAGGGCCCTCAGAGGAGGCTGAGGCGACTGGAAGCAAAACAAGGAGTTGCAAGGATAATTCCACCAGATCTTGATGGATAAATTTGGAGAGAAAGAAAAACATTTATCCCATAACCTTCTGCTACCCAGCTTTGTAGTTTCTCCAAGGTAATAATCAATTTTCTCACTCTTCATTGTTTCCTTCCTGCTCTTGTTTCTTTCTCTTATAGAGACACAATCTAAAAGATTTTCAGAGTATTTTAAACTTTTAAAGACCAAACCAACATTCAAACTGTAGGTATCACAATTAAGTTTGAGAAATCAGAGTATTAGAAATAAAAATAGAGAAACTTTATTATTTTGACGCCGGAATTGCCAAGTGCCTGTTTTCCAAAGCCTAACATTTAACAAATATGCACCAAAATGGAATAACGAGGAAGCAAAATCTACTGCAAAGATAAAAGGCAAAATAATGACGGAATTACTAGAGAACCACTGTGCCAAATTCATGCTGAGACTGAAAAACATTAGAAGAATTTTAAAAAGCAACCCTTTTTAATTGAACAGACTAACTGGCATGGCAAGTTGAAACAGAAGCAATAAATTTGTGAGTGATAAGCTCTAATTATAAGTAGATTCGAAAAACAAACTGAGCTGTAAAATGCACTGCCATAACGGGCAAGATGCACAATCAAATAGAGCAAGACTTTGATAGATAAAGAAAAAAAAAGAAGAGGATATTGATATCCTATACGATTGCCATTATCAATTTCAAGTACTTTTCTCAATAAACTAATTCGGAAACCAACAAGAACAGATGAATACCGTATAAAGCAACCGAGACGCAATATGTGGTCCAGTGGGATATTGTTCCAATTCTATCTGCGCAGCCAGAAACAAAGATCATCTCCCAATAAATCAACAAAGAAAGGTAATATCTTTCCCATTTCTATTCCAAAGAAATCCATCAAAGAGCACAAATAAGTACACAAGTGATGGAATCACTCAATTGCCAGGAATAAAGTAGAGTGGCAGAGAAAAGAGAACATATTCGATGACAAGAGGAACAGCACCGAACCTTTGGGTGGGAGAACTGCTGAAGCGTGCCAAGAAGGCCCTCGAGCTGCTTCAGCTTCATCACGAAGCGGATCAAAGGAACCCTAATGCGATGCGACAGTTCGACAAAACCGCTAAAACGTTATATCACAAATAAAACGTTAGAATGCCGAAAAACGGAATCGGTGTTAATGGCATATGTCGGGGATTCAGCGACGATATATTTCCAAAATAACTTGTCTATACTATTATTTCTTATTTAATAAAGAATAATTCAATAATTTAAAATTGGTATGAAATTACAATCGTAATTCTTATAAATTATGGTAAATTATCCTAAACTCCTCGCATAAGGTTTCAACTTTGCCATTAATTACTATGTCAAAAAATATTTATTTTAACTCATTAATTCATACCAATTTATCTAATTGATTTCAAGAAATTAATATAAAATATAGATAAAAAAGTCTAAAAAGAGATATTATATGTTAAAAAAAGATGTATAATTTCTCTCTAAATTTAATATCATTTAAGCTCAAATCTAGTATACTATCTATGTATATAATTTTTAGATATATGGTAAAATATAGGTATAAAAAGTCAATAATAAAGTATAATTTCTCCTAAATTTAATATCATTCCTGTCCACACATTTTTTTTAATGTACATGACAAAATATACGTACAAAAAATTTATATAAATTAGGTGAATTGGTGTAAATTAGAGAGTTGAAATAAATATTTTCTAGGGACTGACTTGAAACTTTGAATGGAGATTTTAGGGTACTTTACTTATAAATTATTAATTCGAATCATGACAAAAAAATCAGAACCAAAATGGGAATGCTCTCTCGAAAGATTTTTTAACTTAATAAAAAATAAGAAAAATAAAATATGTTTCCTTTATAAAATTTAAATTAGACGTAAATAAAGAAAATATATTGCAATTCTCTTCCAAAAATCATTCCATAAGTTTCTTCGATATCTTTCTTACGAAAAATAATTTTCTTTCGTTTAATTATGATTTTTTTTTTACTTATATGGACAATTTCGATATTTTTCAAAAAAGTCCTTAGTCCTCCTTTATTTCCTTTTATTTTTAAATGTTACCATATTATTACGTTGAAACGGGAAGATTTTTTCCATAGGGGGTGAACTGAAAGTTTCCCATCACTTTATAAGGAGAAGAGGCTACACCATCTTCTACCTCAACTCCAGAGAGAGAGAGAGAGAGATGGCTCCGATGGCCGTTGGCGATGTCCTCCCGGACGGAGAATTGGCTTGGTTCGATGAGAGAGACCAATTGCAGATGATTCCTGTACACTCGCTCGCCGCCGGCAAGAAGGTCATCCTCTTCGGAGTCCCCGGCGCCTTCACACCCATTTGCAGGTAAACTTCTCTCACACTTGCGCTCTCCTCAACCTGCCCAAATCGATGCCATTAGTCCCCTTTATCTCTCTCTTTCTCCCGCAAGAATATTGTTTTCCCGCCCTTTTGGATCGCTTACTTTCGGGTTCTGATGGAAAACCCCAAAGTTTTCTAGTTTTTTTCGAATCTCGCGATCAGATCGGTCACAAACGGCTTTAATGCCGCTTTTAGGTCTCACTTTTTAAAAGTTTTATGCGAGTCCCTTTTTCTCTCTCTGCGGCAATGATTTGCTTTTCTGCCCTTTTGGATCCCACATTTTGGTGTTCTGAATAATACCCAAACTTTTCTTTTTTTTTTTTCGAATCTCGTTATCATATCGTCCGAATATAAAAGTTCTTTTGGTATTTTTGAATTTACTCATCGGATCATTGAAAATAGTGTCGTCTAATCAAGATCTGGCACTAGCACTTGCGTGTAGGACGCTTGATTCTTAATTATGCTTCTGCTCCTTTTTGTTCTGTTCATTTGTGTTCCTCATTCGACTTGTGAAGATTCTACCCCCTTTTTGCTTTCGCAGCATGAAACATGTCCCCGGTTTCATTGAAAGTGCAGAGGAACTCAAATCCAAAGGCGTCGACGAGATCCTCCTCATCAGCGGTAATTTCCCCCTTTTTTGTGTGATTTTATTCTTCAATCGGCCTTCGACTTCTAAAATCTTCTTATTTGAGTTTTTTTTTTGTTTGTCTTTTTAAATTTCTCACATTGTTTTTTTTTCAATTTCAATTTATCAATTTGCTCGTCACTACAAAGTTTCTGTGGCAATACTTTTCAGTATCTTTCTGACTTGTATTTCCAGATGTGTCAAATCTTTAAAAAAAAAAACATTACAGACTATGAATTCTTGCCTTGGATGATAAATTTAAAACCAAAACAACGATTTTTTTATATTTAATATCTGAAATTGTAAACCTATGAATTCTTGCTAAATTTTAGAAAACTATAGTAAATTCCATGAACTCTTGTATCTCTTTGCTATGCAGTTAATGATCCATTTGTGATGAAGGCATGGGCGAAGTCGTATCCTGAGAACAGGCATGTGAAATTCCTAGCTGATGGCTCCAGCACTTACACTCACGCCCTTGGGTTGGAACTGGACCTCTCCGATAAGGGTCTGGGCACTCGATCGCGAAGGTTTGCTCTCCTCGTAGACGACCTTGTGGTGAAAGTTGCGAACATCGAAGAAGGGGGAGAATTCACTATATCTGGTGCGGAAGAGATCCTAAAGTTCCTCTAGGAATCACTATGTTAATTTGTTAGGTTGTTAGTTATGTTAGTTTGCTTGTTAGGCTACTAATTAAGTGACTATGCAACAATTTGATTGAATAAAGTATCCAATTCTTAGAGTGATAATATGGCGCCATCAGATGACTTTATTCGAATTATAAATTATAAATTATAAAGTTATTGATTTATTCCAATAATTTTGTTTATCTATATTTAAAGAGCAGCTTTCGTAGCATAAAGGGTCGAATTCATGACCTTGAAGATCACAAACCAGCAACTTTATAATCTAATGCTCTCCTTCAAAGAAAATATTTATATGAAGACAAAAGTATATTCATTCACAATATTCATAGTTGTTATAATATATTATTATTAATGTAGATCAAAAAATTGAATTATTTATATTTTAATGATAAATAAATAAAATATTTTTTTAATTATTCTAATAATTTTTAAAAAATATTTTACCCTTAAAAATTCTTAAACTAAAGCATACCTTTTGGCTTTTTTTCCTTCAAAAACCCAAAAATATATTTGGTATTATGGTCAAAACTTATTTCTTGATTTTTTAAATTCCTTTTCAAGACCTTACAATTTAGAGGCTATTTTAAAACGGCAATTTACTAAAGAACGTAGGTGATTTTGCCTTTTTCCTAAGCCACGTAGGCATTTTGGAAATATCCAAATTGCATAGTTTGTGGTGTGTGAAATTCTCATTTTATCCTTCAGAAAAAAAAAAAAAGCATTATGAACGAAAAAGTCAAAAGGGACGAGGTGACAAACAACCGGCCGGTGAGGAATATTTTCAGGCGAACGTAGGGCCGTCTCAAGGTTCGATGAGGCTCTAGGCCAAAAATAATAATAATTAAGCCCTTAATAATTAGGACTTTCTAAAAAATAAAATTTTTCCTCATCCTTTATCATTAGGACTTGGGACCGACAATGGCAGGTTGATTTTTTTAAAATAAAATATTAATTTAAAAATAGATTTTTCTATAAAATTTAGTTTTCTAGCTTTTTGAGATACAAAATTATTAATTAAATCTTTATATTTAAGTTTTGATACTATTTTTTTTCAATTGATAAAATTACTAGATTATTTAATTTTACTTAACATTATTGAACGTAAATAAGATTTTATTAATTTTAATTTTGAAAAACTTTTTTCTGCTAAAACTATACTAAGGTATAGTTAATAATATTCTATAAGTCAATACCTTGCAGTTTTTTATTCTGGATTTATTATTTCTTCTAAACTTTTAAATTTAAAAATAGTAATTAATTTTAAAAGATTCTTCGGGTGAAAGTTTTACCTCATTATTTTTATTCTCATCAAATCGTTTATTTCTTCTAATTACACGTTTTCACGAAATGTTAGTTCTATATTCATTTCATTTGCAATCTCTTTAGTAGAAATTACAGCATATATGAATCCATTTTCTCTATAATTATTAAAAAAAATAAGACCTTTTAACTGATCTAATGCAATAACAATGTTCATATCTTTATATTGTAAAAATTTAATAATAGTATTAATTGCGAATAATATATCATACTAAATAACCATACCTAATAAAAATTTAAAATTTTCAAACTCATACGTTGCTAAAAAATTTACTTCACTTTTTGTTTTAGGATCATCACTAGTTTCTGCAAATTTATATAAAGCTTCTCTTATTTGTGGAGCTTGGTATTTTATTGCTTTAACACTTTTAAGATGACTTTCCCAATGTGTTTGTGATAATGGTTTAAGAGTTAAATAAGAAACATGGTCTTGTAAAATTTTTCATCTTTTTGTAGAAGAAGAAAATAATGAGTAAATACGTTGTATCACACCGAAAAATGTTATAGTACTAGGACAAGAATTAGCCATATCACATAGTACAAAGTTAAGACTATGACAACTACATGGTGTATAAAAGCTCTATAATTTATATCTAACAATCTTTTTTGTTCACCTTGTCGTTTATCTTTCATATTAGCACCATTATCATATCCTTGTCCTCTTATGTCATTTTCATTAAGTTCAATTTTCTTTATTATATTAATAGGCATATCAAAAAGACTATCATCTACATTTAAAAATTCTATAAAATATTTTTCTATTTTGATTTGACTTGTTAAAATATCTACATATTTTACTATAAGAGACATTTATTCTTGATGACTTGTATCATGAGTACAATCAAGTATAACTGAAAAGTATTTTGCTTCTTTTATTTTTTAATTATAATATTGTTTACTTCTTTTCCTAATATATTTATTAACTCATTTTGTATACTATGACCAAAATAATGATTATGAATTTTACCATTTTGAATATGTTTAAGTATTCTTGCATTAGGGCTTCTGTATTGGTCAGTTAATTGGGTGTTATAACATCTTGTTGGTGTTAAAACCAATATAGGCAAAAGTTAATATTTACGTGTCATTAACAGCGTTCAACAAATTGAACGCGTTAAACCATGAATTTTTTATATAAAAAAATTTTTATATGCATGCACCCACCGTTGCATGAGTTTTTTATATATAAAAAATAATAATAATTTATATAATAAATATATTTAAAAATAATTTTAAGTAATAAATAT
>JBAMIE010187248.1:0-12417 GCA_037177295.1 Kaempferia parviflora | reverse complement strand
CGAGCTGTTGCCCATAGTCCAACTACATAGCCTGCATCTTTCTATAAACTACGTAGTTGGACGATGCGCAACAGCTCGATCGCCATGCATTGTGTATCAATCTGCATGCGTAAATATTTACAATCAATCTGCGTAGATATTTACTTTGGTAAAATATTAATGCAGCATTTATGAAATATTTAAATTTGTATATATATATATATATATATATATATATGGTTAAAAAAAAAAGAATTATATAGTTCTAACCTTCGATCCGAGAGAATGGACGCCCGAGCGAGCGAGCAAAGAAAGGAAATGATTCACTGAGAAAGCATCGACAAAAGCCATAATGTTTTCAATATGTTTCACATTTTCATTTCATTTAATTTCTTCAGATATTCATGTAACAAAAGTCACCAGTGGCCAAATACTGATATTATCACCTAGCTGCAGTCCTACCAATTTTTTATTTTTTATAGTAATCAGCTGCCTAACATTTCATCACGGGATTGATGTACACATGCAATTATTAATGTTAAAATTGTCCACGAGCTACAAATAGAATTTTAATTAATATAGGTCATTATACCATCGCCAATCATCCTGACACACTTTTCAACTACTGTCTACTTGCATTTACCTCACTCCACTAAAAGCTTCCATTATTCATTGACTTTCTAAGTATTAATTTTAATTCCTTCTACCTAAAACAAAAGAATTGGCACTCCTATCCACATCTTCATCCAGATAAATAATATATTACATTATTAGAAATACCAACCATATCATTTACACAGACACGACGAATAAACGTTAAGGATGCATTAATTATCAAACGGACATCGTTTGACCTTTAGTAAAGTTTGTCTATATATATAGATACAGTCTCTTATCCAGAGTTTTCATTCACATAGGGAGTAATGACCGACCTCCACCACGTCCGGTTATTTCTAAGGATGTGGTACTCAAGAACATACTACCAAAAGGTGCTCTCTGTTTCGAATTGCTGGAGATATCTTAGGTCCTTTTCAACCCATGATCTTTTCAATGTGAAACTGTGATTGTATCCCAACAATTCTCCCCTCAAACGAAGGATCACCATTACTCTCATGGTTCGGGCCTCCCCTGCAAGCATTCGATCACTCTTAACCTGCTCCGGGCCTCCCGTAAGCATCCTGTCACCCAAACCTACTCTGGGTCTTCCCACGAACATCCAATCACCTTGACCTGCTCCGGGCCTCCCTGTAAGTATCCTATCACTCTTAGCCTGCTCCGAGCCTCCCCACTAACACTTTTCAACCGAATGTGCTTCGGGCCCCTGCAACTTCATTCAAGGTCATTCCACATGGCATCTGGTCTGGACCATGACTCTGATAGCATTTGTTGTGTCCAAAAGGATTCACATATCTCCACAATGGTATGATATTTTCCACTTTGAACCTAAGCCCTCATGGCTTTACTTTTGGGCTCTACCCAAAAGGTCTCATGGCAATGGAGATATCTTACATCTTTTTAAACTCATGATCTTTTCCATATCTTTCCAATGTGGGACTTTGATTGTATCCCAACATTAATTCTTGTGTATAGCATACAACTATCAATAAGATAGTACTTTTCCTTTTCACTGCATGAAAATTTGACAACCAAAGTTAGATATTCATCATCATACCTATTACATGATCAGGATTGCTCTTGCGCTTCTGTTTGTACAACTTCGCAAGGTATGCCTGGGATCAAACGAAGAATCTCTATTTCCCGAGCAATGAGCCTGTGGTATAAACTTCACAAATATTGATAGAAAAACAAAACAGATCACTAATTAAAATTTATTGAATAATCAGGGTCAAAATGAGAGAGGCTTGTGATTGTTTCTGAAGGAAGGTGATACAATAAAAGTGTTGTACTGTCTGATTAAAGGAGTGATCGTTTCCAAAGAAAAGGGACATAGTAAAAGGGATCTGAACATTTTTCTCGTGACAATTGTGTCACTTGTTAATGGCTTTAAGAATATATGTCAATAAGCCACTTATAGATTTTCTGCATTCTGCAAAATTCTGTGTAGATAATACCCAAAGATTTGCATATGAAAATAAACACAATATACCATTGAAATTCCATCTTCACCTTTTTCAGTTGATAGCATTTTCCTGCATTTATCAAGGTTATTCGTATTGATACTCATCACTGTTCCATGATACGCAGATACTAGAACTTAAGCATAATTTGAAGTCCAACTCTAAGTCATTATATGGAATCCTGTTTCATTTATGATTGTCGCTTCATTATGCCATTGAGTTCGATCTTGAAAAGATCTACCAACTTGCAAAGTGTGCATTGATTGCCTTTTTTTTTTTTTTTTGTAGCACTGAATTGCTACTGATGCTTCTTAAATATACTACTAACATTACTGATGTATATCGTATGCTCCCAAATCAGTGCTGCTAAATGCCCCTAAGGTACATTGGTCAGGTTTGGTATCTTATTTTGGGACTCTAAAGAGCATCATTATAAAGTGAGCCTGGAGCCTGTAGTGTTTGCAGATCAAATGATGCAGTTTATGAACAATGACAAGAGTTTGTCAGCTGAAAGCTTCGTAATTATTCAAAGTATAGCTCAGGAACAATTCAGGCATGTTCCTATATTTCTAGCATTATTTTAATTTCATGCCTAGAAAGCCTCCTAATTACTCAAAGTGTAACTCAGAAACAGTTCGGGCACGTTCCTATATTTCCAGTATTATTTCATGCCTAGGTTAGTGAATCTTACGAGTATTGAGCTTGTTCATCAATGCAGCCTTCCATAGAGTAAACTCAATGAAGGGATAAGATCAGCAGTGGATAGAATGTAGCAGTGGATAAAATTTGTTATTGACAATTTGCATGTGAAATCCATGTAGCAGGAAAGATGAGTCTGATAAGCAAATCATGTAGGATCAAGTGTTTGCAGGTAAAATCATGATCTGAAAGCCAGTAAACATGTGAAGTAGGGCAAACAGGATGGAGAAACAGCCCCACACACTGAAATCAATCATCTTTGAAACAACTTTCTCGAGATGGTTTAAAGATGAGGAAAAGGACAAGAAAGGGGAACAAATTCCTCTGAACCAGGGGAAGCCATGATTGCCGTGTAAGAGGTAAGATTGATCGATTCAAAAGCCTTGCTACTTTGCTGCTCACATGAAATCCAAGGAACACAATGATGAAGGTCAAGAGCTGCTTTAGTTTTAGTCTCATATTTGCATGCATTAGCTCTGCTTTTCTTCGCTCTTTGTTCTCTGCCACAAGCCACACGTGAAGCCCTTTACGTATGGTCTATATTGTTAATCAATGGGCCAAGGTAGTGTGAAGCCATACAATAGAAATTAACAAGGGTCATTAGATACATCTTCACTTAATTTGTATGACTTGTGAAATTCTTTGCTTGTTTTTAGCTAGTATTATTATTGTAATAGTTAGATTGTACTTTGTCCTATGATACTTATCTAATTCGTTGACTTGATTGTCAAGTTAGTTGAGTTTCAAATGTCAATGTTATAAAAAATCAATTTGAATGTTTTAGTGGAATAGTAGCTAGTCACGCAAATTAAGTGGCCTGGATAAAAACTGTAACATAAAGATTGATGAACAGCCATGGGCGAGGAAACGACGACAGTACTGCATGCATGCTGCAGTCTCATAAATCAAATTTCAAAGCATTAAATATATTGTTCCATTAGCAGTCCCAAAGTTTCGCTGATCCATTATTCATCAGTTGCTTTCTCCCTTCCCTTTGTCTCAATGGGACAAGAAATAATAATTATAAACGCAAATTTAGATGCCAATGCCGTCCAATCCATCATCATTCCATCTGCAGCAATTCCATGATTCCTTTCTGTCACGTCCTTAATTCCTCTCTACTGGATCAGGACTCAAATAATGCAACTGTTTTTTTCAATGATTTCTGAGATGGAAAAGATGCATGTAAAGGATGGAGTTTTGGGTGTTGTTTCATCGTTTTTCACCTCGAGCTAGTGGAGATGAGAAGGGTGATAGCCATTAAGCTTGCTGTATTGGGATTCGATGGAGATCATATATCTGCATGCATGGTCCCTCCTCCTCCTCCTTCTCCTTATTATTATTATTGGCAAGCATTTTTAATTAATGAAACAAATTATATATACAATTTAATAGTAAATTCAATTATTATTATTATTAAAATGATAATATATATGGTCCTTTTTATTAGATTTCATAGTCCTCTCTAAAGAATAGGCTTGGAGCAGCTTCTGCAGTCCTACAAATAAAGCTTCTTGGTAGGCTTTGAGGCAATAGCTATGCCTTGATCAAGACACAGCACTGTAATTTTAAATATTACTTCTTATGCGTTTTTATTAGGTAGGGTTAGCAATAATAATTGATTGAGAAATAATTGTTAAAGAATGTTTACTGAGAAATATATATATATGTGTGTAATGATCTGATAATTAGTTCACAAGTTTGTTTTAAAAATAAATAGATGAATTGGATTATCGGAATCTTAGAATTCAATAAAATATACAAATTTAAGTTAAAAATAGAATCTTTCAAGATCAATGCAAATAATCTCATTAGGAGAAAATTATGTTATTTTGGTGATGAAATCAAATGTCAAAATTCCTTTATTTTAGCATTTCAAAATTCAAAGGTGCAGTCAATGGTCAATACGCAAATAGTCTCTTTAGGAGAGAATTATGTGATTTTGGTAACGAAATCAGATGCCAAAATTCCTTTATTAAAGCATTTTAATATTCAAAGGCACAATTAATTTGAAGCCCGAGTTATTATTCCCAAACAATATATCAAAGTTTATCTGGCACTTTAATGGTCATATTCAAACTTCAATTAAGAATTCAAATATGGTCCAAATTGACTACATCGAATTAAATTTGTAAAACAAACCTTATTGATTTAGATAAATTAATTAGGTCTTTATGATCCATTTTTCCAAAACAATAACTTTTTAAAATGATCAATAAAAATATTTTCCATCCTCATTAAAAAAATGTAATCATTTTTTTATAAAAAAAATAACGTATACACAAAATTAATGAGCCATTTTCCTCAATCGTCCAAACACTAAACAAAACAAAATCTGATTTTTTTTTTTTTAATAAAAACACATCTTATCCATATAAAAGTTGTTTTATTGTTTTAATTGGGTTATTTTTAGATTAAATATAAATATAATAATAAATATATACCTCAACTACACGGCAAAAGAAGGATGATGGACGAAATTTTGTGCTGCCCAATGAGAGAAAGACAGTAAATTCAGTACTTGTTGCGCCGTCGTCGTCTACTTCAAATTAAACTCTTTTACTTAATTAGCTTCCTTCCCGTCCCCATCTACTGTTTCTCCTTTGGAGAGGCACGAAGAATCTTTATGCAATAGCAACAGAGCGAGAGAGAGAGATGGTTCATTCGACTTTAATTGCGGTTTTCAAAATCATCCAAATCTACTTTTCCTCCCCAAGTAAGTCCAAATCCTACGAGCCGCCACCATGCATGCATGATGCATATCCTTTATTTCTCCTTGGATTAGTTGCACTGCAGACATCAACAACTGTAATTTTCAAAGGGTTTGGTTACCAGCGCCGGCCGTTGATTGATTTGATAGGCCAGCCATTAATTAGCTCGATCCTCTCCCACAAGGAAACATCACATTGAGCACTGTTCTTGTATGTATGTTGAGGTCCGACAGCCATTGTCAAGCTACGTAGTTTTTTGACATTTTCAAGGTTCGTGACAGAGGAATGATGTGCAGTTTTACTCTGTTTCCAAACATCCACGGAGGAATTCGGAAGGAAGGGCACAATCTCAGGCCAAGAGTCGGCCATTTTAGTTGGAACCCAAACACGCAGCTCGATCAATCACGAGGTACCGACCGATGGTGCCACTGGCCATGCATGCAACTTTAAAGAGTTGTTTACACCAAGAATTAATTACGAGGAAGTGGGAGAGAAAGGAGAGCAGGGAAAGGGAAGCTAGCGGGTTCTACAGTGGTTCAGTCTCTGGTCATTAATACCGTGGTTTCTTCTTGCACACTGCGCGTTGCATTAATTCTCGAAAGTCCCGACGACGATTTATGTTTAGCACCCCCATGCAAACTACCTCATACGTAGACTACTTACTACAGCGCCTCCGATACGCTGCAGGCAGAGTGTAGACTTGGAACAATTTACTTTAATTTATTAGATCCACAGAGAGAGAGAGAGGACAGTGGCTATGCCCTTTTTGTAGTGGATTGTGATAGATTGGCGAAGAGGACGCCAAAAAGTTGGGCCTCGTTCTTTCCTCTCAGATCCTATTATTATATTGTGCTTGTTGGGGGGCGACTGGCGAGCAAAGCAGTAATTAAGCAGAGCAAGGAGAGAGAGAGAGACAGAGACAGAGGAGAGGGGGACGCAAAAGGATGGGGAATTGTGGGAAGAATGGTTCCGTGAGACAGTACATTAGATCGAAGGTCCCTCGCCTGAAATGGACGCCGGAGCTCCACCACTCCTTCCTCCATGCCGTCAGGAGTCTCGGAGGCCATGACAGTATGCGCACATATATATACACACACATATATGAATCTTTGATTTTCTATATATGTTCGTTAAAGATTCTCTGTTTTCGCTGTTTAATTTCACTGATAAGAGGCAACACCGAAGCTTGTGCTCCAGTTGATGGATGTCAAAGGACTCACCATTTCCCACGTCAAGAGTCACCTTCAGGTTTGGATATATATCTAATCCTTTCTTCTTCTTGTTCTTCACCATCTTCTTCCACACCAGTTCATGTATATATATATGATTCGAAGATGTGGCTTTCTTCAGATGTATAGAAGCATGAGGAATGACATAGGGAAAAGAGGTAAATATTTTTTTCTTTCTGGATTTCTTCATTGTGTTTGTTAATCTAGTACTAAGCATAAAGATCTAGATCGATTAGCCTGTACAAAAACAAGACAATTTTTGTTTTCTGGAGACCAAAGCAATATAAACAGATCAGAAAGTCATGCCTTTTTAATTAATGGGATATATAGATATAGATAGATAGATAGCTTTTCCATGCACTTTTTTTGCTTGGTTGGTTTCCTAGTTGCTTCTTGTTTGCTTCATTACTCTTTTTCTTTGCTTTAGAGCTTTTGACAGATGCATGAAATCTGAACATATAAGGAAGGCATAATCCTCTAATTACATATGCACACCTTCTCATCAGATTTGCATGAGAAGAAGCACTCAAATAAAGGCATTAATGATGAAGGTTCTGATGAGGCAGATGGGAGTGGCTCTTTCTACCCTTCAATCACCACAAAAGAGTTCAAGTCCCAGTCCTTGTACTCTCCTCCCTCTCTTCTCCCTCTGAAAAGGTAAAATACCACCAAGCTTTCATCTCCCTTAAAGCAGCATGCATCAGTCACAATATTATATATCCCAATTCCCACACACATGAAGACAACTCCCAAGTCTGTTCCCAGCACAACCTTTAATATAACTCAATCCTTTTTTTTTCTTTTTTTTTTTTTTTGGCTTATAACCCTTTTCCACCATTCTTTACGCTTATTAAATTCACAGTAGCAGCCCCAAAAGTGGTGAATGCAGAGAGCAAATCTGTGAGTGTGAGGTGGCAGCTGCTGAAGCAGTCACCTCCCCGTACCACTGCGTTGGTGTTGATAATTGCAAGCAAGAGGGAAAAGGAATAAAGGGGGATAGAATTGCAGGGCTAAGCTGGCAAAGAGATTGTGATGAGCAGAGTCAGAGAAAGGACTTGGCCATGGCAGAAGCTCATCTCTATCATCCTTCCAACCTCAAAGTTCTTGGGGTTGTGCTTCAAGAATCTGAACCTTTTAAGGTAAGTCTAAAAAGTGAAAGAGATCTCTTTCTTCCCCCTATAAAGCTTCTACATCCCTTTAATTCTCTGATTTCCTCACAGCTTTATTATTGCTCTAATATAATCAATGGGACTGTACATGTGATTGATTATGTTCAACGGCAGTAAAATTAAATCTTTTCTATTTTGTTTCATCGAATTAGCAGGCCACCTTACTGCATCACGAGTATAATATTGCACCTGCGAAAAGGTCAATGTCCAAGGAGAATGATCATGAATTGGACATGAAGGACTGCTCTTTGTCTCTCTCATTGTCGCTTCATCCATCTCAGTCTCAGAAGAACGATTCATTAATCTCCAGGGAAGGAAGTTGTGGAGTGATGATCTCTAGTTCTTCAGGGAGACAAAATGGCAGCAGTGGCCATTCCTGTTGCAGGTGCAGGCACGGAATAAATTTAGAGCTCTCCATGTCCATCTTTGGATCTTAAACTATATGATATGATATGCACGCATGTAATTTCTATATATGTCGTCACTTGTTTTTTTTAATATATATATGTGAATCATTTCTTCTTAATATTTGGTCACAGATAGTTTTATGTTTAATGTGCCACAACTCATCAATGCAGTAGATTTAGTAGCTAATCAATAAATTGCTGTAGTTACAACACTGTTGTAGGTTAGATAGAGTTTGTTAATTTGGTTAAGGTTTAGTTTGTTGCGGGTGGAGTTGGTCAACAAAGGTGCCTTAAAATTCTAACAAGAACCTTTTTCTTTTCTTTTTCTTTTTTTTCCTTTCGTGAAGGAAAACTAGCAAGACCTTTTGTGAACTGACATAGTTATTTTATCATGGTACGTGTTTAAGCTTTCTCTTTAGTTTCTTTATTATTATGAATTTAGGATGTAAATTCATTCTTGGGCTGCTTCTCGTGATCTTATGCAGTTGTATCAGCCCATATGAGCAGGCCCATGGCTTAATAAACATCGTGGACCAAATCTTTGCATAAATCTTTGACCATGAAAATACATGATCTTATTGTGATGTTGTTGGACTTGGACATGGACGTTCATCATGTTAATGCATCGACGAAGCAAGTGGTACATTTTTTATCCAGGGAAGAACCATTGATTATAAAGTCAACCACGACCTTGCCCTGACGACGTGTACTTCTGTGTACTATTTCCGCCCGTTACTATCGAACCCAACTAAGTCAACTCATTTTGCTCATCGATTCAAGTAATCTCGAAAAGGAGATAAGATTACTGGTCAAGTCGTCGGTTCTTTAATTTCCTATTTGTTGTCCGAGTCAATTATACACCGTCAGCGCTTGCCGAAGCGAACGAAAAAGAAGATTTACAGTAGTTGATTTCAGAATTGCTGCAGTCTATAAATCGGCATTGCATTCGTAGGATGAGAAAACAGAGTTGATCGAATTAAGAAGATGGAAAGAGAGAACCGAGAAGATAACACAATCTACCATCACTACCACCTCCACCCCCTCAAGCTCACCGATGTACAGGAGGCGGCGAGTTTATGCTGCGGCTGCCGGAGAGCTTGCTCCGGCAAAGCCTACAAGTGCAACTCGTGCGACGACTTTATCTTAGACACCACCTGCGCACGGATGCCCCAAAAGCTCCGCCACCCGGCCCACCCGGCCCACCTCCTCACCCTCCGCTTCCTCCCCAACTACGCCAGCGGCAGATTCCTCTGCGACGCCTGCGGCCACGACGGCGACTCGTTCTGCTACAACTGCTCCCAATGCGATTTCGACCTCCATTTCCCCTGCGCCACTGTCCCCCGGAAGCTCCGCCATAAGTCCCACCCCCACCCTCTCGACCTCGTCACCGAATACAAGGCCCGACCTACGGCCTTTGCCAAGCACTACGTCTGCAATCTCTGTCAGGGTGAACTCGACGCTGCGTCTCAGTGGTTCTATCTCTGCAGATCCTGTGACTTCGGCGGCCACGTCCTCTGCTTCTTGTCCGACGACGACGTCCACGTGGCGAATAAGATTGCCAAATCAGGATCACAAACTGAGCATGCGAATATGGGGCAGCAACTGTTGGATCTCCAGATGCAGATGCAGGCGAGTATGATGACCGCCGACATCATGGTGCAAGGAGCCAGAGCCGTGGCCAATCTGGCTCCGGACTCCGGACCGTATCGGTACAGCTACTACGACGCTGGGCCACTTCCGAGCCAGTACGCTGCCATGGCCAACTCCATGATGATGAACAATTTGGCTCTGTTGTCCATCAACAATAACACTGCAAATTCTAGAGCTGGAACCGAACCCCAGTCATCAAGTGTATGATGCATCTTTGCACAAACTTCGTTATTTATAGATTTATTAATGCAATTAATTATACTTTTACTGCTTATAGGGAACGGATGAAGAGGAACAACTAAGAAGATCAGCTTTCAATGGCTTTGGCAGGGGTCCAAATTAGGTAGATATCTACTAAAGAGTTGTTTTGATGTGTAAATTATATATGTTGATCGATGTTCTGTTCATGTAATTTAGGTGAAGATTGGGAAGATGAATCGCGGAGAGGATCTGAGGAATGATCAATGACGAGCAAGAGGAACATACATATGATCATGAAGTAAACTACATGGAGTTTTATTTAGATAATTGTTGTTATTACGTTTGACTGTAAAATAAATCCCAAATATAATATTAAAATCCTATGTCGTTATTTCAGGTTTTAAATTTTAATTTACACCTAAAAATCTCATTTGAACTAAAGTATTAATTTGAAATGTTAATTCGTGTTTTTCAAATTTTAATTTCTTGACAACTGCAGCTCATCGTATATACTCTCTTCTACAGTTATAGTGGTCATCTGCTCCCCCTCCATTCCGAGCTTCTTCTTCTAAAAATTTACAATGTATTCAAACCAAAATAATATGATCGTTGAATGGTTAGAATACAGATACGCGCAAAAGATCACAACGAGAATTACAGAAATACGTATTTAACAAACTTTCAGAACAATTAATTAATATTGCAAAATGTAGTGGCGACCTACGTTGTTAACAAACTTTTAGAACAATTAATTAATCCTAATCAAACATAAATTATAAGGTTTCAGACTTCAGGATAAATGTCACAGCTGCAGCATAAATTTTTTTCATTGATCATCTTTGATCGAGCATGCTTCTTTTAATTCCTTTCTGAAAATTTAGCTATTTCAGAAAATATAAGTTGATTGTTATTTGAAAACGATGAGATTAATAGATCATGTTTTTCTAAACTCAATAAATATGATAAATAATATAATTGACACTTAACAGAATAGTAATTACCCTGTGGGCTTGACGAATATGAGGGTTTGAGGAGAAAGTAAGAAGAGATAACAGGTTTAAAAAAAAAAAATATTCAATAATAAGGAATTAATTTTAAATAATTAAATAGGACTTTTATATAGACTCAAAAACTAAAACTTAAATTAAAGAAAGAAATCTTAATATATAAACCTCAATTCTAATTTTATAAAGAAAGGAAATATTCTTTAAAAAAATCATTAACAATTATTATCTTATCTTGTAAAGAAAGAAAAAGAATATTAACAGAAAGGAAAAAGACTTATAATAAAAGACTAAAATCTCTAAACAAATTAAACTTAAAAATCTAGAAATTATAAAAAATAGAAATTATCAAAAAATACACTAAAGACCAAAAATACCATAAATACTTAAAAAATATATATAAATACAAATCTATAGATTCTCCTGTATCAACAATGTTTAATATCATCTTTCTTTAAAGATCAAATAATATCTTATATTCTAAAAGACTTCAATACAACTCTAATATTTTTCATAATTTTTTTAAAGTTTTCTAATAAGAATGTATATATTTAGAGACCTCAAATCGACAATTTTTTTAGAGATTATAATAAATAATGATAATATTTTTTTCATATCAAAAGAAATTATGATGAAATTTTAATATTAAAAAAAACATAATGACATTTCTATCCTTGAACTTATATCCATTTAAAATTATAATTATACAAATTATAACTCACTTTATGACAATATTTTACATATTTAAATATTTATCTAAGTCAATGAAAACGATTGCATATCAAAATCTGATCTAAGGTGGCGTTTGGTTCGAGAGACAGGAATGAGAATGATGAGTTTGATACTTGACTGGAATGAGAATGAGTTTAGCTATTCCAATAATACTGTTTGGTTTGATTAGGTATGATTACTTTTTCTTGAAATTAAAATTATTAATTTTTTTATTGTTTCTTCCATTTTTTCTATTATTGATTTTATTTTATTTTTTCTTTTCCTAATTTTATAATTTTTTCGCTATTTTTTTTTTTCATTTTTTTCATTTTTTAATTTTTCTTTTATTATTTTTATTTATTATTTCTTTTATTTTTATTATTTTTATTATTTTTTATTATTAAAAAAATTATTTGTTTAACTTTTTAAAATTATAAATTATAAATTATAAATTTTAAATTATAAATTATAAATTATAAATTATAAATTATAAATTTTAAATTTTTTATTATTTATTATTTATTATTTTTAATTTTTAATTTTTAATTTTTAATTTTTAATTTTTAATTTTTAATTTTT
>JBAMIE010187237.1:0-12418 GCA_037177295.1 Kaempferia parviflora | reverse complement strand
ATGTATGGATCCAAGGTTGCATCCAAGTTGAAAGTAGGCAAATCACTCATTACCCACACTCACCTTTTCCTTTTCTTCCCTTTGAACTCATACCACATCATTGCATTCCATTGCATTGCACATCTTCTTGGATTTTTGGCCATCCTCATCATTGAATCTCCCTCCCTTTTCTTCTCCACTTTAATTCAATGGCCAAATGGTTATCATGTTTGTTCAAATTGTAGGTAGTTTCACCATCCAACTCACACTCTTCGTTATGATTATTTCGAAGACTAGATCCTTTATCATTTTGTTTAAATTTAAATTTTAGTGATTTAAACTATGGATTGAGAGATGGATTTAAACTATAACTCCAAATCCAAAATGATTCACCCTCATGAATTTGAGCTATTCGGTTTTGGCCCAAAGTAAAGGCCAATCATGCATGATGAGAAGTTTAAAAAATTAGGGCACAAACGTAATAAGACGGTATGAAGACAACAATTTGGTATGAAGACAAGGTACACTCTTGGACAATACTCAACTATAATGTGTTTTCTTTTGTTGAGTATTTAAGAAATTAAAGTTGAGTGCATTGGTTGCAATTACCTAACTTTCGATCATTTTTTCATTAGGATAGTTGAAAAAACAACACAAAATATGGATCACGTTTAAGACTAACCCACCTATATTGAGAAACACATCTTTGTTCTAATTGAAAAATGACAATTGATGCCAATTGCACCAATTAGGTAGACTTAACCTCCATAAACCCTAATTACACCATTGCGCCTACCACTCTTTCCCTAAATCCAAATCGATTCCTTGCGAACCAAAACATGCCATGAGATCATGCCAACTTTTGAGAGGAAGCCCAACCTCTTTCCCTCACTCTCTACCTTTCCTTCAAGCAAAGGCATTGATCTAGTAATTATTGCTTTAGCGAGATAGCCATACTCATTACTTGGTAGAAAGGGTCTCCCTAAAAATATATTGAATGCTTTCTCCTTTTCCTTGAAAAAGAAAGCTCAACTTTAGCTATATATTTCCTACACTCCAACTTAATCCAAAATAATAATAATACTAATTATTAATAATCAAATTTGATTGTAGGTTATTTTTATGGAATTGTGGCAAATTGAAATGTCTCATCAATTAAAAAGGAAAGATTTGTCTTGAAGGTGAAAGAAAACAATTTGGTGGCTTTTAGAATGTTGAGTGTTCTTTTGTTGTAGAGGGCATGCTAAAAAAAATTATTTTGTTTTTTTTTAAATTATTCTTATAATTAATTAGACCAATGGAAAATTAGTGCATTTGATTCACAAGAAAATTAGACCATTTTCCTTTTCCTCCTTTTATTTATTTGTTTGTTTGTTTGTGTGTGTGTTTTTTTTTTTTTCAAAATTATTCATTGACCAAATCTTCATAATTATTCATGTTTAGTTGATGGAGGAAGAGATCGCACATTTGGAAGCTATCTAATCTTGGGATAATTCTATTTTTGAGTTTGCATTTATTGAGTTTTTATTCTTCATGTTTGCTCACTTTATTAATTATTGAATTAAGATGATTTTGTGTGTCATAAATGTTTAAATTATGTCAATTAGTAGCCATGTGTCATTTTCTAGTTATTTTGCCATTCCTTATTATTATCATATATAATTGTCATTGCCCTTAAGCCTTTTCTCATTTAATGGCATTTATATTGAGAAAAAAGTACAATTAATGGGAGCTCAAAATGTTCCAAGAGACTTAAATCTTCAACGAAACAATGAATTAAATCAATGTAATCCACCTTGATTAATTGAGTTCATAATTGTCATCATCTTTAAGCATTTCTTGTTTATTGCAAATGTTAAGTTGATTGTATCTAGAAGAAAAAAAAATGAATATCATTTTCAATGAAATAGTAAAACTCATTAATTGTGTTTTAGAGATGATAAATTTGAATATCATTTACCAATTAAAGGGTTGGAAAAAAATACAAGAAAACTTTTTAACATTAATTTACTATTTTAATAATAGAATAATTGTTTTAAAATAGATTTAATAATAATGAAATTTAGGGTGAATTTTAAAGTATCATATTTTTATGGTTCGATCTGAAAAGATCTGGATCGGATCATCCGGGTAAAGGAAATCAATATCCGATCCGATTCGATCTTTGTTATGTGTTGGATTCTGTAACCGCATATGCTTTCTGTGCGGTCGGAAGCGGATCCGCACGGTGCGAGAAAGAGAGAGAATACACGCACACAGTGGCAAGTCCGGTAAATGTTTGTATAATTAGGGGTTGATTGGTAGTACGTGTGACGTGGGGCTTAGAAGTTTGAGCTATTAGATTCAGAAGAAGAGAGCCACTGGAAAATCGAGAGAAAAGACGAGCGACGGCGACGGCGACGGCGACGGGGGAGGTGGCGGATGGATGAGGCGGCGGTGCTGAGTCAGGTCGTCAGCCGCATCCAGGAACTTTGCGAACTTTACGCCTCCTCGCCTTCACTTGACTGGCCTCGCCGTCTCGATCCCAGGCAAAATGCCTATCCCTTTCTTTTCCTTTCTGCTTTTTTTGCTTTCTTGTTTGGTTTAGTCTGGGTCCTTTACTTATCAGGGGAGGTCGGAATTGAATGCCAAGTTTTTGAAGTGGTCAAGTAGATATGTGCTTGAAATCTCTTTTGCTTCTGCTCGATCTCTTGGCTTTGGAGATGAGGAAGCGTTAGGGTTTTGCAGATCCTTGTGTTCGATTCGGGAAAGTTGTCTGTTTTTTTCCCTATTCTATACTTTTTTTTTTCCTTGTGTGTGTGTGTGTGCAGTTTCATGCTTAAGTCTTTTCTTTTCTTTTTCTTTTTTGTTATTTGGATCTTTCTTTCTCTCAAAGTTGGTTGAAGTGGGTCTCCTTCATCTGTTTGTTTTATAATTTTTTTGCCTTTTTAAAATTCTTCTTGCTGTTGAATTTGTTTGATGAAATTGTTCGCCAATAAAGATTGATAGCGGTAAATTGAAAGGCTTGTGAACAAGAGTTAGATTGGAATCTATCATCTATCTTTTGTCTTTAAAGTTTCTCTTTTATCCATTTTTTTTCCTTCAGCTAGCTATGTGATGCTGGATGACCCTGTTGCAGCAAAGGGAAGTGTCTCAGCCATCCACTCTTTAATCCTTAAATATGACTTACCTGATTGTCTTTTGATTTTTTTTTTTTTTTCCCTTGTATAAGAGCAGATTCTTAGAATTTGCCAGATTCACTGTGAAAACATAATTTCTAGCATCTGTAGGCTTCCAGAGTTTTCTTTTTCAGACGCTGAACCTTATTATTGATGCTTGATGTTGGTGTTCAGTTGTTGAGTACCCACCAATTGTTGGTTGTCATCCACATGCCCATCCAAGAGGCTGGTTATTTCCTCTTTCTCATAGATATAGATTTTAACTTTATACCAAGCTCCATCCAAAGTGTATTCTTAATTTTTTTTTGCCACAATCTCCATGGCACAGAAGACAAGAGCCTCATGTTTGCAACACATAGAAGTAGATAAAAGAGGATCAAAGAGTCGATGACTGAATAGTGCAGACATTCCCTTTGCCGCAACTGGTTCATCTATCAACATAATGATGGTAGAAGGAAGGATAAACAATAAATATTGGGAGGGAAGCAGATAGTTGGCATAATGTAGTCCGAGTCTTACTGGAAAACCTTCAGCTTGTAGATATAAATCTTTATTGATGAACAATTTCATAAAACAAATTCAACAGCAAACAAGAAAAGGTGAACACGAATAAACTAGAGACAATATGGATATCCACTTCAATTTAATTACATCGAGCGGTGCTACAATGATCTTTAACCCAATAAGTAATATCAGAGTACTTGTGATGCCAACAACTATGTTGTAATCCGATAGTTTATACTATCTAGGACTAGGATTTGTCATGTCTTACTTTTTCCAATTTTCATAAGGCACTACTATATCTCTTTTCTTAGTAGGTCATTGATGTAGGTTTTTACAAAGATGTACTAATAAGTTATTTTAATGATCATGCATTATGATAGACAGCTATAGTCAGTAGTCATTTATTGGTGTACTATATTGGTCTGTCATATGTTTCTTGGGTGCTGTATGATGATAACACCTCTAAGGAAATGCAGTAGAGATAGACAAATGTGGTTTCTTTGTACTTCCTTGGTGCAAACATCTTTTCCAGTACAAGAGTCACCATAAGATGGTATATCTTCATTGCTTTTATCAGCTTAAGTACCTTCGTTACACAAGGAATGCTGAGGAAAATTCAACTGGGGGAGCAACTATATCTCCTTGAATAGACATCTTTCATGGACTAAATATTGTACTCATCCTCAGTATCCACATTTTATCATGGACTAAATATAGAGGGGTCAATGGGTTCTTATGGGCATGACTGAACTACCTCAGGCCCAGCATTGGCTCATGCTTAAATGGCCAATTCCAAGCTCGGTAGGTCATGATTTTGAAAATAAAAGACTATATTTTTCTTTTAAAAAAATTATTTTCATGATAAAATTTATTGTTCATGAGCCTTGTTAGACTTGTGGCCAATGCATGGACTAGCCCACGAGCCATGTCTAGCCTAACACTGTTCCATGCAGCTAAGCTAGCAATAACCCACTAGCTGATAGGGTTACTCACCTTGCATGATCCGTTTAGTGGTGGACCATGCATGACCCATCTCAATTCTCATGTCGAGCTGTGGGTAGCCTAAGCCCATTCGAAACCTCTACCATTTTCCACTAGAAAGTACTTCGCCTATGATCTACCATTTTCCACTAGAAAATTTAAACCTAGATTTCTCAGGGCTAATTTTGAGTCTAATCTAACTTTATCTTCAGTACTAAATCAGGATTAAACATAAAATTGTTTTTCACATCAGCTTTGTTGCTAAAGTATTTTAGAGAAGCAGTAGGTTAAATGTTCAAAGAATGCTAGTTCATTTTACATGCAACCCTAGAAATTGTAGATATTAGTTTTTTAAGTATCAGTTGAGCCATGACATTCTCAGTTATAAAATATGTCATATGCTTTTCATCTATGCCATGTTCATCTTTGCAGTTATTGCAACTTGGTTTGATTTTCTTATTTTTTGTAGTTAACACTGTTATCTGGTTGTTAGAAAGAATCACTAATTCTTCTCTGAGATATGGAATACTTAGAAATATGACTAACTTGTTTTTCTTACAGTGATATTTGTATTTGTAGCAAGTTGTTGATTTTAAGTCATGGTTATATAATGAATTATAGAAGGGCTACTGATAAAAAGAAAATTAGTTGGTACTTAGACTTGGAAATGAATAATCCAACACATGACATATTTCTGATACGGCTTTTTCTACAAGTTTTTAGACGTGACCAATGTTCACTCAGGGAATAGATGTCTGAGTGTCGGTATCTGAGTCAGGTAGAAAGGGGTAGATGAACAGTCTAAGTACAAAAAGAAAATAAAACATGTAATTACATGGATTCAAGCGTCTCACTCAGTTGTTTCTAAACTTTTTTATTACATGTAATCAATAGGAATTTTGTGTCCACTCAAAGTGTAGGTGTTTGAGACAAGCACAGAAGAGTTAGATGAAGAATCCAACTATCAATTCCTTTAGGTGTTGCATTTGTTTTTTCATATAAACATATTACTGCTGCGTATTTGTCAATGCCTTATTCAGTGAACCGGGTCACCTTAGTTTCTTTTGGAAGCTAGTTGTCTTTAGAAGGCTAAGATTGATAAAATATTTGCTAATAGTTTGTCATGTGCAGGTTGTATATATCGGAATTGAATAACCCATTGGGATATGACTTTTGTGGTATTTTAATGGAAGATAAATCTTGTCAGAAAATGGTAGAAGTTCTTGAATCACCACATTGCAAGAGACCTAGAAGAGAAAAGAACCCTGCAAAAATAATTGCATCAATTTCAAGTGGCTTGATGGATCAGCAAATCTGGAAAGATTTTCCAGAAGATCTTTTCGAAGCTGTGATTGCAAGACTCCCTACAGAATCCTTCTTCAGGTTCCGAACCGTATGCAAAAAGTGGAACTCCTTGTTGTCCTCCTGTACCTTCTCCCAACATCTTGCAGAAGTTCCAAATTTACATCCTTGGTTTTATTCAGTCACTCATGAAAACATAACCAAGGGTGCCATGTACAATCCATCTTTGAGAAAATGGCATCATATTTCCATTCCGTTTCTACCTGCAAAGACAGTGCTTCTTCCGGTAGCATCAGCTGGTGGCCTCATTTGTTTCTTGGATTTGTCACATAAGAACTTCTATATTAGCAATCCTCTGACCAATTCATTCAAAGAACTTCCACCAAGATCTTACCGAGTCTGGTCCCGAGTAGCTGTTGGAATGATTCTGAATGGGAAGACTGCTGGCAGTGGCTACAAGATAATGTGGCTTGGCTGCAATGGGGATCATGAGATTTACGACTCCATTGATAACAGTTGGAGTCGCAGTGCAAGTTTTCCTCCAAGCATCAAGCTTCCCCTCTCTTTAAATTTCAGGTCACAGACAGTGCCTGTCGGCAGCACCATCTACTTCATGCATGCTGAACCCGACGGCATTTTGTCATACGACATAGTAAATGGTATTTGGAAGCAGTACCTCATCCCTTCACCACTGCACCTTACAGATCATACACTGTTGGAGTATGAGGGTCAGATTTTGCTTGTAGGTTTGGTGACTAAGAACGCCGCCACATGCGTTTACATATGGGAGATGCAGAAGATGACTCTCCTGTGGAAGGAGGTGGACAGAATGCCAAACATCTGGTGCTTGGAGCTTTACGGTAAGCACGTTAGGATGACATGCCTGGGCAACCACGGGTTGCTCATGCTTTCCTTGCGGTCGAAGCGGATGAACCGTCTTGTTATGCACAATTTGTTGACAAAGGAATGGCAGCGAGTGCCGGAATGTATGCACCCTCACGGCAGGAAGAGGCAGACAATTGCTTGTGGGACTGCGTTTCATCCTTGTCCCACTGCTCTTGCTTGATGGCTTTCTGTCAATTTGAGTGTGATCATTTTGTAGCAAAGGTATCCCTGTCTCTCGATATCAATAAACACCGACACTCCATGTCATGATCGTCTGCATTAAAATCAAGGATTCTTGGTGGGGTTTGTATTGTGGTTCTTGCTTTTGTATAAAGTTCTTCGAAAGTGAAATATGATGCCTGATGGTTCAGTCTCAGTTTAAAGTCATCCTGTTCTCATTAATGTTTATTGGAAAGTGTGTTTTGATGTTGTTTTCAGAAATATGTTCCTACATATGAAAGCTGAACAAGAAGTTAGATTGATCTGGTTCTTTAATTTTTAGAATTTTGTTTTTCTATTTTTAATTAATACAGTTTAGCCTTTAAATCCATGACCCTGCAGTTCTTATGATTGTTATAGTGGGTGTTTAAATAAGTTGTAAAGTTGTTTGATCTATTATTATATATTGATAACAAGTATGGTTTTGGAATCAAAATCCTGCTGCTTAAGCCGCCAATGAATACTCTCAACTCAACTGGTAATTACAGTGTAAAAAATAATATTCTTATAGAAACCTTGAAACATAATTCATAAGTAATTAATGTCATATTTTGAATAAAGTTCCAGATCATTAATCAAAATATTTGCAAGAATTATTAACATGAAGAATAAATTAATAACAAATTACCATCTTTTGCTTGATATTACCATGTGAGAATTAATATGGAGATTATTCTCAATCAACAGTCCTAAGTAATGCTTTACTACCTTGCATGCATATTGTTAATAAGAGTATGAAATATTACAATCACAATCTCGTAAGTCACACCTTTGTTTATGCATGAGTCCAATAACAATTACATACAAAGGACTCAACCAATTGTCTGGTTTGCAAATTTATACTGACGAGAACTTTAGTATCTATTTACCAAAAACTTGTTTACAAACTTATTTGCCACTTCGCCTCTGTTATGAAAACCATGTTTCCTTGTTCTTCCAAGTCTCATTATTAACAGTCGGTTGGTTTATTATCGTTGCTCAGCCTGCAAAGAAAGGGGAAAAGAAAAAGAAAAAGAGAAATCAATAAGTGTTGCTTCAGTTGAAACTTCATAACAGAGTTTTTTGGTTGGAAAATATTACATTATGTTGTTCCACAAAAAGAAAAAAATGTTATGCTGTTTGCTGAGTACGTATTAATAAAATGATAGCAATGCAGGTTCCACTCAAAAAGGTTTTGGGTGTCCAAAGACCTGAAGAACATGTGGAAATCCAAAACTTCCTTTGGAAATGCTTATTTTCATGTCAGAGGTATAAGTTTCTACTTATACAGCAGCGTGTATCGAACAAGATCGGAACTTACAGAATAGCCTGTATATGATTCACTAATCTTTGTTTAGAATTTTGTGAATCAATCAGGATTTCTTAATGAGGATAAGGTGTTTGTGTCTGAAAAAAATCAGGAACCATCTAAGAGTTCAAGAAGAGTTTCCAGCTCTAATGATGGATGATCTTCCAAGCTTAATCAATCACTAGACTTTAACAACCCCAACAAAGACTTGGTAAAATTTCATCAAATATCCAAACAAAAACTGTCCAGAAGCAGTATATTTTGACTAATTAACCATCTGTAGTTAAAACTTAAAAGAACATGATTCTACGTTTGTTACCTTGGTTTTTTGGTAGCATTCAAGCATCCGGCGGTACTGACGTCGTGCTTTAGGACTCTGGACCACTGACAAGACCATTGAAGCAGCTTCATCTGTTGCTAAATCCACTTTTTGTTTGCGGAAAACCTTTATTATGTCATCTTCTTCCTCCTCATTAATAAACTCTTGTTTAGCATGAAAACCCCTCAAACCAACTCCTCGTCTATGCCATCGCAGTATGGCCTTGTCCATAAAGTTGACAGTCCAAAGTAGTGCCTTGTATTTTTTCCTTGCCAAATGAGCTCTTACATGAGCCTGTCATAATACAAAAGTGCATAATTAAACAAACAGTTCCTAATAACTTCCTATTTAATTAGAGGAACTACGAAGTATACATGTGTTGATGTTTATTAACATAGGACCAGTTTGTCACAGAACCCATACCAAGATTTCTGAATTTAAACTTAATGACCCACTTCAATGTCAAGTTTGGAACTAAAAAGGATGTTAGTTGCATTCCTATCATCCAGAATCAAGATAACTTTGATCCTTTTCCAAGATTCAGTGTCTGATCTCAAAAGATTTGTAGTTCTTTAGGTTTCCAGTAAAAATGTTCCATGATATAAAAATTAAATCAAAGGATCTAAACTAGAATCTCAAAAGAGGTCACTGCACAAAAAGAGGGATAGTGGCACAAACAATTTCTCACATTGGTAGTTGGTGCAATAGCACTACATAAAGACAGATGAAATTGAGAACATATTGCAATTAGTCAAATATTTTTCAGATAAATTCACAGGAAATAGTAATCATGGGTAATCATGTGGCAAAAAGGCGATCCGCTCGCCCTTAGCGCCCCAGTCAACCTGTCCCTAGGCCCAACACGGAGGAGGTAAATCACGGGTGGCTACTAGCCATAAATGTAAATGGTTAAAGCATGGGGAGGTATATGCTCCGGCACACCGAGATTCGACCTTTAGACCTCATGTGACAAACTCTCATGCCTTAACCATTGCACCGCCCCGAGGGGACGTAATCATGGGTAATCAGTTCATACAAATAGTTGCTCAATTGAGTCCATGAATATAAAGTAGGACACACTGATCAAAAATCTATATAGTCATTCACAATAATTAGAAGGCAGAAGCCTCTCACACATGATCCATATCAAGACTCATTTGAAATGATTAAAAATGAAAATATGTCACTGAATGATATATCGGTTTCAAATAAATGAATATAAGAAATCTGAACCCATAGGCAAAAGTGCAAATAGAGCAGCAGGGCTATGATAATAAATAAACTACAACCTATACGAGTCTTGAGATTAAATGAATTGTAGTGCATTGGATTTTAAAACTAGAATACTATGTGAAAAACAAACCTATTTGATACATAGCACAAGAGTGAATTGGAATTATGGAAGTATTAGAGACATGCTATGGATGTCAATGCTCAGGAACTTCATCTAAAAAGGCAAAGTAGATGCTTAAGATACAAGAGTTATTCTATGACAACATTATAATGATGAATCATTAAAATCAAAATTCTACACTATCATTATACATTGATGGTCAAACAGGTAAATAGTATGAAATCTGTTGTGCTACAATAAAAGACAGAATATATTGTTCGAATAATAATTCAAACACAAGTGAAATGCAATAAGGTAAGGACTCAAGTACCTGTATTTTCACAGCATGTTTTCGTAGAAGTAGAAACTCTTTTTTGGTTTTCCAACGTCGATAATTCTTTTGGATCGATAAGGCTGCTTTATCAGACTTATGATCGTAATGACTTTGGCATGCGTTATGCAACCTTGATGTGACAGAAATTTTATGTATCTCTGCAGGGGATAGATTGTCCTTTCCTTGACATACAGCAGCACTTTGTTGCTTCTTCCTGAAAGAATAGGAGCGGAAAGAAGCTTGTATACGAGCAGCAGCTTGAGCAGCATTTCTGGCAGCTGCCAAAGAATCTTTAAGTGACAATTGATCTTCTGTGCCACCATCTACAACGGCACTTCTCTGAGATATGGTCTCAACACCCCTATCAATCTCTGTAGATGCAGCCTCAAATGACCTCTCAGTCAGAGAATAGAGATGAGTAGTAAGTGCAGCTTCTGAAAGATATCCAGCAAGACCCTTGTAGTGATTAGCAGCTGCCAAAGAAGCAGGTGTTTTGCCTTCTGGCTCACGCGAACTGGGATTTGTGACGGCTCGAGCTGAAGCACCAGCAACAAGAAGTGCAGCAACCATTTCTTCCCTGGATAAGTCAAGTTCAAAAACATAGACATAAGGCATCCTGCTCAAACAATGAGTTACTTGGATTATTTCAATACTTTGCCATGCTAGGTGATGTGTGCAAATCCGCAAGTGCACGGAAGTGTTGTCAAGTAATACAAAGATCGAATCGGTGATCGAATACTAACTTACTAATCAGACAATCATAAATGTAGAGTATCACGAATGCTAACACCAAAGCCTAGATACAAGTAATACAAAGATCGAATCCAGGGACCGGTGATCAAATACTAACTTACTAATTAGACTTATTGTCAAGACCAAATCATCAATGTAGACTATCACGAATGTTAACACCAAAGTCTAGATGCGAAAAGAGAACAAAGAGGGCGAGAGAGAGGAATCAGAGAGATCACGATAGCAAGGCAGAGTGTGATCAAAAAGGTCAGTCAAAATAGGCAAAGGAAGCAGAGAAAGCCGATGAAAGACGGTCAGAGAAAATGATTCTAGAACTTCGATTTCACTTTTGTGCTAGCAAACACTTGATCTATGTTTGAATTCTTATTCTCAATGTTGACCTATGTAGGTAGACCATCCTATGTAATTAGAGTGAACTTTTGGTACTACAATGGTGTATCAATCCTAATCATTGTCTACTTTCGGAACGATCGCAACTAGTGATCGAAACCTAGGGGGACTTGTCACAAGATCCCTTGACTTCTAATTGACCACTTTTCCTACTATGTCAACGAATTAGGTTTGATTCATTAAACTTAATAACGACCTAGGGTTCCTCGCGGCATACCGGATTGCACTTTCGTATCTGACCCTCTACGTCTCGATTTCTACAAGTCGAAGGTTTGGTTCTCCTTTCAGTTCATCCGCAAACCCTTGTGGGATACGAATCTCGTGCTTTTGGTATCGAGGTCGTGTTAGTACGGTAGATCCGGACCATGTTCCAACACATAATAGAAACAAGAAAAGCAAATATGCATAAGATCAATGAAATAGTGTTTACATCACACTAGGTTACTCCCTAATTCTAGAATGAAGGAAATTATTCCATAAACAAGGGATTACAATCACAAAACATGTTCAACATCTCAAACAATCAAATTCAAATCCATAAAAAATAGAGAGGGGAAAGAAAAGCTTAGGATTGCTCTTGAATCTTCCTCCTTGTAGTTCTCGATCTCTCCTTGATGCTTCGATGAATTTGGAATGTCTTGAAGACTCCTTTAGTCTCCTTGGGGTCCTTGGACGACCCTGGACCAATCCAATTGAAGAGAACTCCTTATATATGTTGGGACCTTGACGTCGGCTAGAGGGGGGATGAATAGCCCGAAACCCCAAATCGTCTCGTCTTCTTACACTCGTTAGTATACGCAGCGGAATAACAAAAACAATACTAACAAACGAAAGACAAATGCAAACCTAACATGTTTGTTTACGTGGTTCGGGGATAACTTGCCCCTACTCCACGACGTGTCCGTAAGGTGGACGAACCCTTGATCCTTCGGCGGATCACTCCCCGGCAAACCTCCGGCTAGCACGTGTCGCT
>JBAMIE010187222.1:0-12420 GCA_037177295.1 Kaempferia parviflora | reverse complement strand
TCTGATATCTTCTGTTTCATTTCTTGCATAGCCCGGAGAAACTTTAAGAGACTTCTATAGAAGAACATGTATGTATTGGCAAATGGCTGCCCACGAGCATACTCAACATACTGGAAAGGTAAATACTACCTTTTGAAGTTTTATAATATATCGACTTGAGTAAGAGCAAACCTGATGTTCTTCATTTTCCCCTCGAGTATTCCAAGGAAGCATCCAAGTTAACTTTGTATTTCATCCTTGGTTTGGGTGACCACGTCATTCTACATGTTTGTGATACCTTGTGAGAGGGAATCGATGAACTGTATCGGCTCTGCATTCCTAATCTACTTATTTGTTTGTCATCATGTTTCTTATCAATTAAATCTGTTTATCAATGTTGGCGCTTCAGTTATTATTGGTTGAAGAATGGAGATATAATATGATTTGATTGTTATTCTGGTTCTTGATTCGTATCTCACATAGTCATTCATGCTTTGGAACTTCGGTAATCAGGAACTTAGGAAAGATGGTTTTGATCTTGCCGAGGCTCGTTACAAGGAGCTCAAACCCATACTCGATGAGGTGATCATGTTTGACTGATGCATTTCTTCGTCTTTCGAGAATCCTTTCATTCGTTTTTATCTGCTTGTAACTTTGTTTCTCTAAAACCTGCTCAGTTAGCCATCCTAGAGGCCGAACAGAAGGCTGAAGAGGCAGAAGCAGAGACTAGTTCGAGAAAGAAGGGAAGCAAAAGTAAGACGAAAGACTCACAAAAGTAGGGTACTCGGTCAACATGAAACGGCGAGAATGAGTTCAACTTCGTATCAGTGGTAATTTTGTTTTTAAAATAACTACTTCTGTATTTATTTTTTGTATTTATGTCATTAACTAAGTGCATTTTCTTTGCGATCGTGTTCATGCCTTGCCATGTATGCAATTTTGTAGGGTTCATGATCTATAGACGTCTACATGCACACGCACACACACACACACAAAAGATGTCACTCTAGATATGATAACGCACAGGGGAACGCGTATGTATAAATTGTTTTTATTTAGTTTGCTAGATTCACTTTTGTTGCGGAGTTGTAGCCACTAATAGCATTACAAATCTTCTCCCACAACACACCAATTTCCCCCATCCTCCAACTCCCACACAAAGCTCACCAAAGAGAAGCCCATTGCTTCATCATCATTTTCACACACTGCTATTGCGCCACTCGTCGTGCCCGTTTCCAACCCTACCATTTCTTCACATTCATCACCACAACTCTCATCATCATCATCATTGGCATCATTGTCATAACTATCCCAATCACGATTGGTCAAGAGATCCAAGAGTCCGTTCACCGGCCCCGTCAATGCGGACGACACAAGCTTTTGATCATGGTCTTTGTTCTTCCCTTTAGTCTTGAGTCGGGCCTTCTGGACTGGATGGCTATGGCAACCATTGCACCTTGGCCTTCGACATCGGCTGGTGTAGCGAGAGTGGTTCGTGGGCTTGGGGGGCACCTTGGTCACTATAGCTCTCGTCGGGACACTGTCGACCTTGTTCACAATTCGCTTCGACAAGTCTGATGGCATCTTCTCATAGAAGATGACCATCCCATGTTGCCTTCCTTCTCTCCTCATGCTTCTTCTGCTTGCCAAATTGCCCACAAATTCAAGTACTTACGTTGTCTACATATTTATAGCGATTGATTTACAATGAAATACCTTTGCTTTCTTGGTGAACAAGTTGAAGAACATGATCTTGGTAAGCAAGGCACAGTTGACTAAGGGAATCTTCGTTTTATTATTATTATGTTTTTTTTAATACTTTTCTACTTTTTTGATTCATTAATGTGCTCGGCCCGATCTGTGATTAAACTGTCTGGCCCAACTGACAAGTTGATCCACCTCTACCTAATCCAATCCGCAAACAAAGTTAGGTCAAGCTTGATATGACTCAGTTATCAAATTGGACTAACCACGTGTGACTAGTTGGCTGGGTTAGGGGTGAACAACAGATCGGTTAAATCGAATTAATTGACCGAACTATCGAATTAACTGACCGAACTGATTGAATTTGGAAGTTGGTTCGATTAATTTGGAAATTTAATTTTTTAAAAAATATAAATTGATTTATTTAGTTCAATTTTGATTTTAAACTCCACAAATCAATTATATCGAAACATTCACTTATACTTAAATTAGAAAATAATTACGCAATTTGACTGATGATTCTACTTATCCAATACCAGTCGATTGATGATGTCGTTAATTGTCGATTGATGACTAATGACATCATCAATTGACGGATAGATTTTGATAAGTAATTGAATTAATTGATTTTATATCAATTCGAGTTGTTCAATTTTGATAGCAAAGTTTGATCAATTCCATTTGTTTATAAAAAATTAGTTTAATAGATTTCGATGTGTTCAATTAGGTCGGATTGTTTTGAATCGGTTGCTTACCTGTAGCTGGGGCCACCTCTTGATTATAGAATACAAAAGTTATGATAAAATTGACTAAATTCATATAATCAATTTCAAAATGACTTTGACCCATTTAAAATAAAACCGTTATAACAACTATACTTTTAGAATAAAATTAGAAGAGGCCTATAGGATCCTCTTCAATAATACAGTAAGTTGTTGCACTGTCCTCCTCCGTATTCTTTTAACTGTTTGTGGCCGCGGAGGGGGTTGTGGAAGCGAATAGTCGGTGGTGATCGGGAGGGAGGAGACGATGGCAGTGGGCCCAACGAGGACATAATGAATTACTCAAAGAAACTCAATTCAGTGAAATAATAACACCCGGGATAAGATTTATGCGATGAACACAAGTTGACACTCCCTGAAGCTATAAACTTGGAGCTCCCTTTGACTCGAGATGATCATCGGTTCTAGTTTGAATCAAGAAGCATTGCCTAATGCCTCTAAACCTAATGAATTGATAAAAATTTAGGTATTTTCTTTATTTATTCATGCGTAATGGATTATCGAACATCTTTCTATTGCTATAATGAAGGAGAAACATGTCTTATCGAAGGAATTACTCAAACAAAGTGGTTCAAGTGCTCTTGTAACAAAATCTTTTTTCAGAGTGGAATTTTGACATAGATCTCGAGCTTACTTTAGTCTAAAATAATAATCAAACGCCATTTACTATCTCTTTTTAGTTGATCAAATACGATCCAAAAAAAAAATTATGAGTGATTTTAATTTTATTTTATAAACTACAAAAGTATTCTAAAATATAAAGGATAAAACAAAAATATTAATATATGTTTTCAATCTTCTCCTTAATCCCGCCACAGATAATCTAAAATCTACTTTTTTGAAAAAAAAAATTCAAAAAGGTGTCTAAATTTTATAAAATATTAAATCAAATCCTCGTCTCATTTTCATTCACATATATATATATTTATACTTTACACTTCCACAGTGCCCAACATATGTGGGCGACAGAATATATATCCGAACACTTGAATCACTTTTGGACGCTCGGCACACTCAATCAGCTACAATGTTATGTACTATGAGTGTTTATATAGGATATCATATCCGATATATATAGAGTAATTTTAACTTACACATCCGCCTGTGCATAACACCTTGGGCGACTGAGTAAAGTTGGGGGTGCCCAGAAGGCAATTAGGGAGTCCGACTCCCTTTTAGGTGCCCAACTCACTCTTCGACGCCCGAATCACTTTCGAGCACCTTGACTTCACTTAGTCACCTACAATGTCGCACACGGGCAAGTGTGTAGATTAAAAAAAACTGTGTATATATATATACACACACATATAGGGTTTAGGGGTTAAGTTGTATTAAACATAAAAAAAATTCAAATCAATTTTTTTTTTAGTTTTACACGGGATGTGCAACATAAGGTCCTTAAAATAACATTTCTCTCTTTATATATATAATAAATTTCTTCAAAACTACTACATGTATGTTATAGTAACTTTGATTCAAACTGCTAAGGGGGGCTATAAATGAAATGAATATTAATGAATACATTTAATGTTCGATTTGGTAAGAGTTTATTTATATTTGTTTAATATATAAAAGATCAATTAAATAAATGAACTTGAATAATTTGTTAAAATGAACAAACTTGAACATATGTGTTTAACTTGTTAACGTTGATGAATCATATTTAAGAACAATATTTGTGAACCATGTTTAAGAACAATATTTGTGAACCATATTCATTAATAAATTTTTTATCAATAAACTAAATAAATAAAGACACTTTCAAAATCAACAAACAAGTTGTTTTTATCAAGTTAAATAATCAACTAAATAAACTTAAAAATTTTAAACAATCAAATAAGATTAAATTAAGAACTCGATAATAAGTTCAAGTCAAGTTTGAATTGAATAATCATTTTAACAACCAATTACTTTATTAAATAAAGTAATTAACATCACAAAATTTAACTCAACTTGACTCATTTACCACCCTAGCTATATACCTATATGTAGGTTTCTATAACTTCAATTAAAATTGTTACAAATATAATATTTTGTTCAAAACTAATATAATAGTATTAAAGGAAATTTATTTAAATTATAGTATTTTTTAATTAAGTTATAATAATTTCAATTAAATTTAAATAAAAGAAGTAATTTAACTCCATATTATATTATAGCAATTTCAGTTAAAATTACAATAAAAGAAAAAAAACACAGCATTTTTGAAATAAAAAATGAGATAGAGTATTTTTTTAAAAACTGGGGCGTCTTTTGTGGATAACAAAAATAAGGGCGCCTTTTTTAAAATTTTTTTGATTGCCCATTCTATTTTCTCGATTTAAGTCACGAAAAACTTCACGAGTGATGGTCCAATCAAAAGCGAGCCGCTCCACAAATTATCTCGGCCCTCTTTAAATACTCACCTCCGCAGCCCTCGCCTTCCCCCCTCATTTCTAGCCCTATCGCGCTCTACCTTTCTTCCCCCTCTTGTTCCTCCTCTTTCCCCCCTCGATCTCGAGGGTTTTTTTTTCTTTCTTTTTTTCTTTTCTTTTCTTTTTTACTTGTTAAGTCTTAATTCTATCTCGCTCGGTTCGATCGAGCTCGAATTGGAGTGGTACTGAAGAACCCTAGCGCGAGGTACGATGCAGCAGCAGCAGCAACTCAGGTTCAAGCAGCAGCAGCAGCAGGCCTTGATGCAGCATGCACTCCTCCTCCAGCAGCAGCAGCAGCAGCAGCCACAGCAGCAGTCGCTCTATCCTCACCCGGGCCTCTTGGCCGGTCCTCAGGTCTCTTCCTACCTCGCCTTTCCTGTTTGTTCCCCCCAAATTCCTTTTTTTATAGTCCATCTCTTGTGATTGTAAGTAACTTTTACTAAAAAAAAATCCCGTTTTAGTGTAACTTTACTGTTTTCCCCTTCATTTCTGTTGCCGTATTACTAAAAACACTTCTTCTTTTTTTTTTTTGCTCGCTTTCTTTCTTTCTCTCTCTCGATTTGAGCAGATTTTTAGTAAAAAGTCTTCTTTTAGTGTCATTCTTCTATTTTGACCAATCGGGGTTCTTTTCAATTGTCATGTGGCTTGATGAGCTTGATGAGCAGTTTTGGGAAAAGGAATTGATGCGTTTGAACATATTTTAGTAAAAAACCTGTTTTAGTGTAATTTTTCTGTTTACCCAATTGTTGTTCTTTTCAGTTGTTGTGTGGCTTGCGATGGTAGTGATTTTATGCTGGAAACGAGTGATGTTCAGTTGGATTTTTAAAATTAGAGCTTCTTAAGCAGTTTTAGGGAGGTGGGATTGACGTGTTTGGAATGGGTTAGCTCAGTTCTGGGAGTTTCCTTCATATGTGGTTCCTTGTTATTTTATCCGTATAGCTTTCAGTATTTATTAACGTTATTCTCTGACCTTCTTAGAAACTTTTGTTTTTGGCTTTGGGGATTGCTCATCTTGGTTTTTAATTTAACCTATCAGTGACCAGTTCGCTTCTAATACATTTTCTTAATGATTTTTTGATTAATGGGTACTTTTCCTTCAATTCCTAGCTATGGAAATTCCTGTCTACGTATTCATTACAACTACTTGCTTGTTAATGCAAGTTAAATGTAAGATTATCTGATTTTTTTTTTCTTTCTTGTGGTTTCATGTGGCATGGTTGAACTTTCTGCTATTTTTTATTTTTGAAGCTTGCTAACAATGACTTTTGCAGCGGCAACTTGTTTTGTTTTCATGGCTGATGTTTTCGTTGCTAATTTCTACTGCTGTTTTACAGATAGAGCCTATCCTAAGTGGAAATCTACCTCCTAGATTTGACCCAAGCACATGCCGGAGTGTGTAAGTTTCATTAGTTCATTTTTTTATTTGTACCTATACATTGTGTTATACCCTCTCTAGATTGTGCATTAGTCCGTGGGTTCCCTTGTTCCTTGTTTAGTTGTTATTTCACACTTCCATTTTTTAAATATATTTTAATAGCTCTTATACTGGTTTCATAGCCATATGCTTAATGATGTTTCTTAATGACCTTTCAAAATAAGTAATCAAGCATATAACTCTCTGGGAAGCTCTTATCATGTTTAAATATGTTGATACTGCTACCATCCTTGAATCTTTGCAACCGATACACATATTTAGGATTTTGCTCATTGTCTTTGCAATTTTTGATTTTTTTTTTCTATGATGTTATTGAATCTAATTGATTTGCCTCATCTATAATGTAACTACATTGCAGCTATGTAGGCAATGTTCATCTTCAAGTTACTGAACCACTTCTTCAAGAAGTTTTTCAAAGTACTGGTTTGGTCGAGGGATGTAAGCTTATTAGGAAAGAGAAGGTTAGTTAAATTCTCAATGTCAAAAGAGGATAATCATCTAACTACTTTGATGGATTTTTTAGATCTTGCTAAGCCATTGATTTTTTAATTTTTTATGCCAACTTTTTTGTTTGTTTTAATTGTAGCCAAACTTAAGCTTGTTATTAAAGATGCCCATTTGGATACGCCACTTGGAAATTTATACATGCCTATTCATGAAAATTGTTGGGTCAATTACAAAACTAAATGATGTTGCATGCTAGGACAAACACTTCTTTGTTACATCACGAGACATGACTGACAAAGGGTTCCCCTCATACACCATTTAGGTTGCATTTGACACTTATTAATGGAAAGGTATCATAATGGGAATAGGAATTGAAATGGAATGAATTGGAGAGAATCATAAATAGACTACTAAATTCCATTCTTATGTTTAGTTGTATTGTGGAATGGCATGCAAAGGTAAATTTTCCCTAACTTGGGAGAACCCAGTGTAAGAGTAGAGAATTGACTTGTGGCTCTCAAGGATCCATTGTTGGCTAATGCCACTGTCACCCCCAACCACATGCTTTGGCTCCTAATTCAGGCACGGTGCACCCTCCACTCCAATGACGATATGGAGCAACTTCCATGCCAAACGTCCGATCGGCTAGGATGCGATCACTGCACCACTTGAGGCTGTCGTGTGCCTGCCCATACAAGTCTTCCCTACGAGATCACTGCCTAGAGTGAGCAAAATAGACAGTCGTCACTGTTATGGCTGACAGTGTCAGTGCCTTGACTCAAGAGGACAAGGGAGCAAAAGAGTTGAACAATGAAGGGGTTAGAGTGGAGTTGATTTATCGAGGGAGATGGGCAACAGTGGTAGAGGAGGAGGTGAGATGCAATGAAAGGAGATATGGTGATATGGGGGTTCCCTCGTCAGTCAAGAAAGAATATTGTGGTACTTATGCGAAGTCTTGTTTATTGATGCAAAGATGACTGATTTCTACTCTTCCTCCTATATTCCATTATTGATGCTGATTTTGAGTCACTGAATAAAATTGAGAAGACATTCAATCTCTCACACTGTAAGTTCTGTAGCTGATATCTACTTTTTTTGAATAGGTTCATATGGGCATAAAAGCATCAGTAGTAAGTGATCTCTTGCCCATTGTGGACTATCCATCCTTGTTGTAAACATATAGCGATTCCATCTCCCCTAAGCCTGGTGATCTGGTCATGTTTCCCCATTCTACACTTTTGTCTGTATGTGGGCAAATAAATTTTGTTTGGAACAGTTGGATTTCAATTCTCATACCATGCAATTCTGCCCAACCTAATTCTTTCTGTGAAATAGATCCTGAGATTCATGGCAAGTTGATGTATGAAAACAGATGTAGATCTTATTTATCGGCAAAATCCTTTGTCAACCATTACAGTCATCCTTATTGCCTAATATTGCCTTCAGTCCGTTGATATGACTTCTCATGGCCAAGTCTCCTATGATAGTGGGTTTGACCCATTGCACATGTTGGCTAGAAGCAGCACCATTTGAACCTGTGGAGCACTCCTTCAGTTCATGCATGTCATTGCTTGTGACATTGTTGATATGTCTTGTGATGTGGAAGAACATGCGGAACACACTTTTGGGCTAGTGTTAAATGCATTATGTGCTACATATTAATGTTATGTGCTTATTGTTGTTCTTGCCTCTTGCAGTCATCCTTTGGCTTTGTTGATTATTTTGATCGCCGTTCAGCTGCTCTTGCAATTATGACACTTAATGGGAGGCAGCTGTAAGTTGGTTAATTTGATTTGGTTTGTGTCTTTTGTCTTCTTATTATATAGTATTGTCATGGTTGCATTGCACCTTCTTGTAGGTTTGGTCAACCTATTAAGGTTAACTGGGCGTATGCCAGTGGGCAAAGAGAGGACACATCAGGTTAGTTAGTAGTCCATATCCTTTGCAAAGCTCATGCTGTTTAGATGGATTTGAGCTGTGTTGGAAATTTACTGAGTTACTGACAATTATAATTTTGGTACATATAGGGCAGTACAACATATTTGTTGGTGATCTTAGCCCTGAGATTACAGATGCTACTTTGTTTGCATGCTTCTCTGTATATCCAAGCTGCTCGTAAGTTTTCACAATTTTTCGATTTGATATATAAATGTCATTGCTTCAAAAGTCAATACGCCTCTGGCTTGTTCTTGCTACCTTTCTACATAATTTAATTAGAAGTTATTTGATTCCTCTCCTTTCATCACAGGGATGCGAGGGTCATGTGGGACCAAAAAACTGGTCGTTCAAGAGGGTTTGGTTTTGTTTCTTTCCGGAACCAACAGGTTGGTTGACGATTAGGCCCTATGATCACCATGTTTTATTGTTGTTCACTGAACATGCTGACTATGCTTTGCAGGATGCTCAAGGTGCCATAAATGACTTGACTGGTGAGTTACTCTTTTTCTTGTTGCTGTTGCCTTTTTCTCATGTATTTCTTATACCTGATTGTTTGGGAGTTGGACATACTTTCAGTGATTGTTGTGTTCATTATGGACTTGAAGACTGTAGTCATGCTCATCGCACAAATTACAATGCTTAAATTTATGGAATTTGACTTACTAATGTTCTTGCACTGTACTGTTGAAATATGTATAGTATAATAGTTTAATTTGTCTGTCTTTACTATGTTATGATTAGTTGCTAGAGTTTCACTCTGCTGTCTTGTGTGTTGATGTAGGCAAGTGGCTTGGCAGCCGGCAAATTCGTTGTAACTGGGCTACAAAGGGAGCTAATGCAAATGAGGAGAAACAAAGTTCAGATTCAAAAAGTGTCCTGGAACTAACAAATGGATCTACTGCAGGTGCGTGGCATCGTGAACTGTTGCAATTACAGTGCTGTTTTTGTTATTTTCAAATTACAAAATCCAGTTTAAAAAAAAATCTTGGTTTTCACAGAATCCGGTGAAGATCTAACTACTGACGTTATAGTATCTTAAATCACAAGTGCCTATACATTGTAACATTCTAGCAGACTTTAGTTTCCTAAATCATAGGTTCCTACACATACAATATTCGCAGCATTCCTAACAGCGAGTACTTTGTCATCTGGAAACGGTTTGCAAGTAGTGCAATTTAGAGATGGGTGAAAGAGAAATGGAATAGGTCTATGGTTGCTACTTTCCATCTCTCTGGTTGAACTGTGAATGTTGGCGACTTCAAGCTCTTGAGCCACTGTGTCAACATGGAGGAACATTCTTGATGATCCCCATCTTGTTGCCAGGATAAGTGCTTCAAAATTCTTCTGGGAACAATCTATGAATTTGTTTTAACCTAGGAATTCCACATAGAGAAGAGTTGTGTTGAGTCAAGAGAACCTTCCAATTCTGTTCGTTTAATGGAGATTAGATAACACCAATATTGACAGACAAACCATTCCTTTCTGATATCTTGTTACATTTATACACAACATCAAGGGCCCATTACAACCCACAGAACCACCCTAACAATCACTACTACACAATTCACACAACTTATTAGTTATTACTACCCCGCATGAAATACTTTACTTCCTTGATATGTTGTGACATTATTGTTGTGAACTTGGGTTGCAATATCCAACAGCCTGCATTTTGTAAGTTCGATAAACTGTTGCCCAAGCCCTAGCATTTCATTGTCTTTATTGATGTTCTTTGTTTGTCGTTCTGACTGATTGTTGCGCCTTGATAAATTTCCTGTGCAGAGGATGTACAAGAAAATGCAAATGATGATGGCCCAGAGAATAACCCACAATATACCACTGTCTATGTTGGTAATCTTGCTCATGAGGTAAGCATCTGTCTCCTTCCTCATTGCTCTCTTTTCTTTCTCTTCATGTTTCCCTTGCAAAGGTATTTGTTTCCCAAAATTCTTACAAATTTTTTGTTCCATGAATACCCAGTTTAAAAATATATCTTAGTTTACGTAATCATGATCTTTCATACTTTCTGATCTCAATGTATGTGAAAATGGCAGGTTACTCAAGTTGATCTCCACCGTTATTTCCATGCTTTAGGTGCTGGAGCGATTGAAGATGTCCGCATACAACGTGAAAAAGGGTTTGGTTTCGTGAGGTACAGTAATCATTCTGAAGCTGCTTTGTCTATCCAACTGGGAAATGGCCGAGTTTTCTGTGGAAAGCCAATTAAGGTATGATTCTTTACTCTCAGTATTCTGAAGCCTGGTCCTTCGTCAAGATGTATTTCTTGAGCACCACAAAATATGAACTTTTTTTTTCGAGAGAAATGCCAAAGCCTGAATGTCTCATGTTGGCAATATGCTATATAAGATTGGAACATCTGTGATGCTGACATAGACATTAATTTGAAGCTTCGATCCATGTCAGTCCTTCACATGTCAATGTCACTATCTTTCCCATAAATATCATTTGATTGTTTTGATTCTGCCGAATAGTTCATGTACACAGTATACACGTCGCGGACTTACTGCATCAATTTGTTTGCCTTTCAGTGTTCATGGGGTAGCAAACCAACTCCACCTGGGATAGCCTCCACCCCGCTCCCCCCACCTGCAGCTGCTCCATTCCCTGGACTTTCCACAGCTGACCTCTTTGGTTATGATCGTGCCCTTGCATTAAGCAAGCTGGGCGCGAACCAGGCACTGATGCAAGCTCCGGGTCAGCTTCCAATGAAGCAGGCTGCCATGGGATTGAGTGCAGGCGCGAGCCAGGCTCTCTACGACGGCGGGTACCAAAACACTGGCGCAGCCCAGCAGCTGATGTACTACTAGTAATTCCACAGCTCAGTAATGGGCTTCTTGTTCCTTTGCATTTTATGGTTCTTTATTTTCTTCCATACTTCTAGTATATGTTCTAATACTATCATGTAGAATTTGTATCTGGAGATGTCTATGCAGACATGAAGAGATTTGTAGGGTTTGGTAAGAACTTGTTGGGGGAGCTCATACTCTGTTATGTCCCTCTATGTTTTTCATGTGTTAAAAATATCAAGGGGATTTCTGATTGTGCTGCTTTGATGTTTTATTATTTCTCCTTTTGTGTGTGTGTTGTTTGTTAGGGTTTTGAAATATGTCTACAAGAGTTTTTTTCTTCCTATTGTCTCAGATATATTCTGAGATCTGAGGAGGGTTTGCTCAAATTTTGTTGTATGGATGCTAGCACACAAAGAGACTTCCCGCCAGAGAGATAGATTGAAGCATCGGAGGATGCAGAGATGCAGGAATATGTTTTCTTCAATTGTTGATCGATTAGTTAGGGAGGTAGGACATTTTTACATATTGGAGGATGTGGAGAGTATTTGCATTTCGGTACATGAGTTGAATCTGTAGAAATCAGGTCTAAGTGATGAAAAATTCATTTTGGCGGAATTCAGCTAAAAGAAATTTGACAGATCTGGAAGGCTTGGTAAGTTATAAATGGATCAAAAGAATTCTTGTTAATACTCGGTCTCCGTCTTTTCCTTGGAGAGGATTTTCCCCCAAAAAGGGAAACACTAGGACCATCATTAAGGAGCCGTCGCAAGGATCCATCTACTATCGAAGTATAGAGATCCTTATAAAAACATTGACAATATCTCACTAATCTCTCTTCCTTCTTTCCATTTGGAGTTGTTAAATGTTTCTCTTTATATTTTTTGGTTGTATTTTTATTTCATGGAGTAGTT
>JBAMIE010187211.1:0-12420 GCA_037177295.1 Kaempferia parviflora | reverse complement strand
AAATTGTTAACATATAAGAAAATTTATAAAACATTCTTACTACTCATAACAACTCTACTAAACTAGATAGGCTAGCATTGCCCCCACTAGAATAGACACTAGTGCAGTGGCTAATAAAATCCCAGACTTGATGATGGCACGGTCAACCTCAGAATTGTCCGTTGGTTTTAAATTTAGATCCATTTTTGGATCCTCCACACACTCTTCTGATCCTTCTCTGATTCTTCCTGATCCATATCCAAATCCTCAAGTTCTTCAAGATTTATTTTTAGATCGTCAGGTTTCTCAAGATCTATATCTAGATCATCAGATTTTTCGAGATCTATTTCTATATTCTCCTCATATACTTTCGGGTCCATTTCTTCAGGATCCACCTCAGATTCTTTGAGGTCCATTTCTTTTGAATCTACCATAGATTCTTCAAGGTCCATTTCTTCAGCATATGGATCCTCTTTTGATTCTTCAGGATCTCAAGTTAATTGAAGTAAATCCTTGCATATCACGAAATATGAGATGCACCCTTCAGAGTGATCCAGAAGCTAGTATGTTATATCACGAAGATGCCCCGACAATGACTCAATCAGAGCCGTAACTTCCATAAGGCCAGAGAGGCAACCGCCTCAGGGCCCAGCTCGGAGAAGGGCCCATTTTTTTAATTATACCAATAAAAAACGAATGACACAGATCTTAAACGACCGCTAAATACTATTCTCATGGCTCCGAGGCATGCATCGACACACGATTTCTTCTCCGTCGTTCTTTCCAGCAAAACACGGATCAATCGAATAAGAGGTAATTTTAATCTTCTTGATCCTACAATACGCAACACCAATTGCATCCTAATTACACAATAGTGGTCGTTCGGGTGACCTAATGACACTGATTCTCATGGTGTCTATCACACTCGATAGACACGAGTCGACGGTCAGCATCCGCTTGCATGACCTAATTGTGCAGTGTGGTGTCTGTCACACACTACACCGACCTATCATGTGAACTGCACCCTAATAGCGCAATGGATGTCGGCTACTGTCTGCCACCTTGTCGTTATCTACAACTACTACATTGATCTCAATGTCACATGATATACTAAATAGTTAGCAATATTGTCGATTGAGAAAAAAATAGTCCGAAATTTATATTATGCAGATTTGATAAATATTTGCATCTAAAACACCTAAACAAGTAGTATTTATATAATTATTTTAAATATTTATTAACTTTTTATTGATATAATGTTGTTTTGGGTTTATTTATGTATTTAGTATATTTGTTATTTACAAATTGAATTTTTTCATTATTTATCACAATAAAAGAATTATTTTTTATTTTCACTTCAGGCCCCGTCGAATATAGGTACGGCTCTGATCTATAATGTGTAAATTGGTCTATAAATTAACGTGATGATTCAGAGAACATTATCAGCGGCCAGGGCATTTAAATAATTCATTGGACTTATAGAGAGTAAAATGGAAAAGATTACAAAATTTCGGTAAAATAAAATATTCTCTCGGTTTCCTAAACTATCCAATGTCAATTTTGCTGGCCGAGTTAAAACAGCCCATACAAGATCGACGAATCACGGAGCGCCACGCGCTTATCTGGAAGACTGGAACCGAATTCGTTTCGGCCCGAAGTGTATACCGACTCGGATCCACGTCACCACCCCCCATTTTCTCACCGCTATTGGCGTTGGCACTTTGGTAAACAAAAATATAATGCACAATGACGATTTTGTATACATACATTGAGATATTTACCCAAATACAAAGTATATTGTTCGGTAATGTGAGGGTAAAAAGGTAACTTAAGTCCGATTGCGGTCCGGTGTCGCGCCATCGTCCTATAAGATGGTGAACGCAGGCATCCGCGAGCCCTCCCCCATTTCTCTTACCTTTCGTCGCGCGATTGGAATCTTTTTTTTTTTTTCCGAAGGCTCGTTCGCTGTCATCTCAGTCACCGCTCCTCCACGGATCCTTTTCCCTTGTCCGATCGTAGAGATCAGGCATCCCCCGGAAGTGGCCAAGGCAAGCGTTCTCGTTGTTCAGGTTCGTTGCTTTTCGTCGTTTTTTTTGGCGGATTCTCAGAGCTTTTTAGGGTTTTTCCATGCATGTTCTTTCCAAGCATCTTGCTTGCTTAGGATTTTGATGCTTGCAGTGTTTTATGCGGAAATTTAGCATCTTGAGCAATTGATTATGGTAGATGGGTTTTGGCAGAGAACTTGAGGGACCGCTTGATTTGTTGGGAGGAGGGAAGGTTCTTTTAAGGACGTTTCTCTAGGTGAACTTTGTGGCAAGAAGACGGAGGAATCTGATCTCATGAGAATTGTCAGAGGAACTCAGAGATTGGTTAACAGCGTGGGGGAAACCGTGCTGGGGCAAGACGAATCAATTGGCTGGGGTTTCGCGATCGGTTCTGCCAAGGTCAGAACACGCGATAAAGGGATCATTTGGACAGTGGGTCTTTGATCAAGTACGAAAGGGTTTGACGGAAGTTAGGAGCAGCTGACGAGATACTTTGTATAGATAAAATGACTAGAATCTTCGTTCAGCGTGGTTCTTCCTCAAATTCTAATCGGCCTCCATCAAACTCAACACCACCGTCTTCCCAGGTTTCCTCCACATCTAAGGATGACCCAGAAAAACAGATTATTGAAGACCAAAATGCAATAGAAGATTCTGGAGATCGTTTGGAGAGTGTTGAGGATAAAATCTCGAAGCATGATGAATCTTCTCAAGTAATTAATGTTGAGGGTGGGACTAATGTATCTGTTGAAGAAAACAAGTCCTCAACTAATGATGTTCTGGATTCTTCTGCTCCAAGGGGAGAAACCAGTGAGCATCATTTGGGCCAAGAAGATTCTCTTCGATCAGGCATAGTTCCATTGGTAATTGGTTCACCACAGATTGCTACAGGTGCTTCCTACCCTCCACCACCTCCAGCCCCACCATTGAAGCCTTTTTTGACTAATCAGAGCTCCAGGAGAATGGGATTAGGATCGTCAAACTCTGTGAGGATTGGTTCTTCAAGAAGGCAAACACCTTGGCCAGTTGTTGGAGCACGCTCACCATCAAACTCTCGGCCTTCTTCCCCTATGTCATTTGGTGAAGGGGATGGTTACAACAGTGCGGATGAACAAGGCCCTGGCTATGCGACCTCGTATGGGGATGCGGTATGATCCATTCTGAAACAAAAATGTCTTGACAGTCTTTTTGATTTCTTCTCAAGAAACCTTATTGCTTCTTTCATATCAACTAATTGATAATGATAGTTTTTTCCCATGTTAATCTACTAAATATAAATCTTCTTCACTAATATGTTTATACCTTCAACATAGATTAAGTTCATGTTAAATTACCAAGTATAAAGTTTTTTCACTGAGTTCATTGTGCATTCATATATTGTTTGGAAAAATTCAGGTGGCTAGGACAAAGTTCTAAACATCTGGCGTATGCTTATGATTATGAAATCTAACTTGTGACATACATCAATTGTTGAAAATCGGTATAATTTTTCTCAATTGGAATTTATTTGGCAACAAGAGAGATATTTTTCTGTTATCTATATCTAGGTGAAGAGGATAATCAAGGGCGGAGCCACATAGGCTAAAGGTGGGGCAGTTGGCCCACCTCAATTTTCTTAAGTACCCTTAGATGTATATAGAATTATAAAAATATTAGAATCTTGCCCCATTAAAAAAAATAAAAGTAGGGGGCAATACTCAAAAATTAAAACTATTTTCTATAGGTCAATTCTTCTTCCCTTAGATCTCTCTCCCTGCAATACTACCCTCTTCTTATATCCCTCTACCGCTCTACCGTTTAAATATTTTGCCCCACCTAGTATAAGGGGCCTAGCTCTGCCCCTAGGATAGTAATGACCATGATTGCAAATTTCCTACAAATGCATCTTAAATAAATTTTGGTCATTTAGTTTACTTTAAAATTTGAGCAGTGATACTAAATTCAATCTCATCTTATATTTCTTCGAGATTATTTGCCTTCAAGCATTGTTATTTTTTTAACTACTTGACCTTTTTCTAGCTTTAAGCATCCTTATCCTATTAAAAAAAAGAAATAGGACATAAAAAAAAGTGACTGGGAAAGGCAAGGATATATTATTCTATCAGAATAATCTTTATGCTACGATACTATTTTAGGTTGGCTATGGACATCTATCTCCAAATAATTAATTAAATTTGCTATTTTTTCTTTAGGCAATAATAGATATTATGTGAGAAGAAAACCATGAAGTGTTTAAATTAATATAAGTGAAAATATTCTTATTTGCTTTCTTTTCTTTGTTGCCTTGGAAATTATATTTAACTCAAATGGTAAAGTGTGTCCTGTCATCATTACTTGCTTTCTCTATTATTTCTGTCATAATCGTGTTGAACTTGAATGGTAAGATGGCAAACTGTCACTGGGTATAATATTTTTGTATGTTGCAATTTATCTGAGACGTCTTGATTTTCTTTTGTTCGCCTATATAAAGAAGAGAAATTTTACTATTGCGTACTCTGACATTTGTTAAGCTTGATGGTTTAATTGCTCTTGTTCTTTCTGCTGCTCATAATGATTGTATAGTACCTGTTTTTCTGTTGGGGGTTCCCTTATATTAGTAGTGATATTTTTTCCTCGAAAGTTATCAAACAACAAATTATCAGATAGTGAGTCATAATGAATTTTCAATTCATGCTCAAAAACTGTTTTGTGGACCTTCATTACATGTAAAGTTAACTTGTGTGCAAAAGTTCTTGAATTCAATAACTTAAGAACGCCACAATAGATAACCATTTCTGGTATAATTTAGTATTTACATGTTGCACTATGGAATGTAGATATGTTCACTATATATATTGCATCATTTTGATAGATTATAAATACTTCTATAGAGAATTAGGCTGTTACAAGCCCAATAATCAAGGATTGTATTTTATTTATTTATACAAACCAATATCTTCTCTGTTTCATTCAGTGAATATTAATATTAGTGATTTCTTGATTGTATCAACTATCAACTATGATGTTTTCTTTTTAGACCCTCCCATGTTTGATGTCAAGTGCTGAATCATTTTTCTTGTTAGGAGAGAGAAAGACTGTTTGATCTTGAGATACGACGGACAAAAGGTTTTGAAGTGAAAAAGATGTTGGAGGATGGGAATTGCCTTTTCCGGGCAGTTGCAGACCAAGTTTATGGTGATGCAGAAGCATATGATATGGCAAGGCAAATGTGTGTTGATTACATGGTATGCATCATGATTCTAGCCAAAAAAAACATTTTTAGAATAGTAACATTGCTGCATTTTTTATCACTGATGCTGTACAACCCATTGCTATATATATAACTTGTACGTGTTATTTAGTTTACAATATGACGCAGAATGATGGAACAAATAATTTACTACAATTGATATGAGAAAAAAAAGAATCACATAAATAGTCAAGATTGATGAAAATAAAATTTCTATAAGTTAGAGTTTAAATATATGATATCTATTATTCAATAATTAGGGGATATTGATGAAGACATAGTTATGAGGATTAAAAAATGAATGATTGAATAATTGGTGCTTGAAGTATCTTTTGTGATCATTGTGTGCCCTTTAGGCCGAAAGGAAAAAATTTATATTACTGAATTATGGCTCTTGATACTTTATGGATCGAGGTGTTGGACTTTGTAGGAAGCAATCCATTTTTATCAATTTCTTAAAAAATTACAAGTTTAACATTTTGAAATTGAAGCATTTAACAGCAGTATTTTATTCCCAGAAATAGCATCTGAAACATAAACTTTATTATTAAAAAATCTCCTTATAATGCCTCCATTTTTTTTTTGTCAGGAAAAGGAACGGGATCATTTTTCTCAGTTTGTAATTGAAGGTTTCACTTTATACTGCAAGAGGAAAAGGAGAGACAAGGTATTTTGTGCACCTTCTCACCATTTTGATCATTGCTTGCATGATTTTCTTTATTTTGACTCTTACCATTATAGCTATATCAATCCCTTGCTATTTGTTGCAAGCTTATATCCCGTATTATGTTTTGGCATATGGTGTAAATGCTGCAATGCAATTTGTCATGTTTTCTATAAAACAAATCAACCATGTATCCTGTAATTTACATGATTTTATGCCTTTTGGGCTTTAGTTTTTGCAGGCTTTATCTATACATCTATATTTAGAGCTAAACTTCAGTGCTTCACAAGTCACGCCAGTAAAATGATGCAGAAGTTATTGCACATATTATGAGGTTTTTAGCTAATATATTGTTGGTTGTTCAATTATACCCTATTCTGGAATAATACCCAATGATCGTGAGAGTCATGTTCAAATGAACTGTGGTTTTGAAGAAACTTCAAGATCTTAGACTTGTATTCATTCACACTTGAAATTAGGCATGTTTGATTGGATACTAGAACTTGTATACAAGGAGTGGAATTGGTAGAGAAACAGTTAATGAGGGCAGGAAATATTAATATATATGAAATATTTTTTTTTATTTACTTGATGTTAGGTATCGCTGCACTGAAAAAACACTAAATTCATTACTTATTATCTCTCATTATATGATATGTCGCTAGTAATTTGATTCAACTTTAATGAGTCTTTAGGTCTTAATCCATACAAACTATTTTCTACTGGTATAAACATATTTTATTCCTTGCTTGTTTTAGGTTTATGGAAACAACATTGAGATTCAGGCATTTGCAGAAATGTACAACCGCCCTATACATATATACTCCTATAGCACTGGTATGGTCTCATTTGTTGATAGTTTTTCAATGTTCCAATCGAGAGTAAATTTTTTGTAATTCCTACTTTTTTATGTACAGAACCTATTAACATCTTTCAAGGGAGTTATGTCACTGATGTCCCTCCAATTCGGTTAAGTTACCATCACGGCAACCATTATAACTCACTGGTGGATCCACGTAGGATGACAGTGGGTGCAGGTCTTGGATTCAGTAGTCTTCGAGGGGTAAGTTCTTTTTGTGATCGTCTGCAATTTCATAACAATTTATTCTATAAATCTGTAAACCTTACAATTTTGCATTTATTAAGATAGGCGAGGAGTGAAAGGTTATACTTTACTCCATGTTCAGCTGTAATGTCCTTTTAAATTATTTTAGACCATTGCTGCTAGTTTCTCACTGTACTTCATCTGGATAATATGTCAGTGGCACTAACTGGATTTGTTTCTATTAATTTCTTCCCCTAATTGATCTCCTTTCTTTGTAGAGAAACATAGATAAGGATCAGGTGAAGACTGCCATTAAAGCACAGCAAGACCAGCAACTTGATAATGTAAGTACAGTTTAATTTCATTGTGGCACAAATTTTCATTGTGTAATGTTCTGGATTCTTTGATTATCATCTATTGAACTTAATTATGGTTATTTTTCATTAGCTGTTCTGTCTAGTAGTTCACAAACTAGGTCAAGTATTGTGAATCATAAGAGCCATAATAATACTTGAATGTTTTGATGACATTAATTCCCACTTGTTGGCTAGTTGGTGTTTCTGGGTCAAGGGCAGAATCCCTTTTTTGGGCTTAAGTCAAGTTTGTGCAAACACCTTTTAGTTATTGTAATGAGTTCAATTACAAATTTGTTGAGTGCTGAGAAAGCATCCGAGACATTTACTTCATACATATTAAACTATTCTCGTCGTGAACTTTTGTTAGTGTGGAAATTTAGGATTTGGAAATGCTAAATTGTTTTAATGACAAGCTAGATACATTTGGTAGGAAGCCTTTCACACTGGAATCTCATGAAATCTTACGGAATTTCCTTTGACTAGTCAATTAAATATCATAAATCTTAATATTTATTGCATAACTATAGCTGCTGAATCACCTAACTAAACGCCTCAAATCTTGGTAAAAACCTGTTAACTAAATCCATTTAAGTCATTTTTGCAATTTGTTAGACTCAGGCTCATATTCTTTCAGGCACTTATAGCTGAGGGGCGTTTCTACTCTGATCTGGAACTAACAGAGAAGGAAATTGAGAGGATGGTGATGGAGGCTTCACGGGCCGAGTATTTGGCTAAGGAGAAGTTGAAACAGTATGCTTTCTCTATAGAGTCTTCTACATCCAGTGCAGAACCATCATCTTCTGTGGCAAGTACGCCCCTTACTATTTCTGGCAACCATTCCTTGCAGTCCTTTTTTTTCATCTGTAGATGAAGGAAAGACTATGATATGTTTTGCAGAAACAGGGTCGTCTCAATCTATATTAGAGGGAGAGGATGAGAAAGCACTGCTGCCAGAGATTATCCTCACCAGCAGCATGCAGATGGTTCTGTCCATGGGCTTCGGATATATGCAGGCGATGGAAGCATATAGCATCTTTGGCGACGATGTGGATTCTATGATCTGCTACCTACTGGAGATGGGCAATAGTGGCGCTTCTGCTGGGGAAAGGAGGAATGGATACAAAGGAAAAGCAGCGGAGTGAGCAAGTTGAAACTGGGATTTTGTAGTTGGGAGTCCGATGGACACGATAAGTGTTTTTATATAAAAAACAGAAATATGGGCCAGATATGTCTCTATGTTTCAAGTGTTTTAGTGGCACCCAGAATCAATCCAATAATTTGCTTAGGGGACTTTAGATGCATGCATGAACTTTCCTTAAGGTAATTATTCCTTTTGATGTAATTTAGCAACATGAGTTTATGGATTTTCTAGTGGTAAATTCCCACCAAAGTTGAAGGCTTCAAAAGTCATGCCATTCAAGTATTCTAAGATAAATGGGCTAATCCTCTCAATTTCCTCCAATCATTTGCATTTATGGCTAGTAGTCACTCGTGATTTACGTCCTTCGTGTTGGCGGGGGTGCTGGGGGTGAACGTATTCACCTTTTGCCACATATTTGAATGTGATTCTTAATTTTGAACCGCGTTAGGTATCCTCTTCGAATCTAATAGACTTAGTGAAATCAAATTCCTAATCTTTTGGGACACATTTACCCTACTATGTATTGTGTTCCTCTTGTAGATATAGTTCAACTGTGTCAATACATAATATCTCTTGCAGATGCAGTGAACAAGTTGAATCCATCTACCAGATTGTGGAAGGTGCTTGCAATAGCAACGATATTCTCAACCTCGACTTTTGCACAACATCTTGAGTCGTCACATTCTTCTCTACACAATTCATATTACTGATCATAAACCAATGAAATAACCTAACTCAGCTAATAAAATAAGATAAATATATCAGAATTATATAATTTTTTTTGTTCCTTTCAAAGAAATCACATAGAGAATTTGTAGAAAACTAAGCGGCTGCGTGTACGTAGTTTAAAAGTATACATAAATAGATATTTGCTGTCGTCACATTGAATCGGTCCCAAGTCATGATCAAACACATACATTATCGTCATTAACTAAACCCAAATTATGTTTACGTAATTATTATGATTTTTTTTATTGAAATAGTACATAATTATTTTTCGGACCGACTTTATTTATACTAATTTAAGGTAAATCCAGGTGGATCCGAGTGATATATCGCTCAGTTCTTGAAGAGGCCAAAGGCGTGGTTGACGGCGGTAAAGCCGCCGTCGATGATGATGTTCTGTCCGCTGACGTAGCATGACTCGTCGCTGGCCAGGTAGAGGGCGGCGCGCGCCACGTCGTCCCCCCTCAGCACCGCCCCCTTGAGGTTTCCAACTGCGCCGATGAACTCCTCCAGCCGTTTCTGGTCCATGTGAATGAAGTCGCAGGCCAACGACGTGGCGTACGCGAAGGGCGACACGCAGTTGACGCGGATGCCGTGCTGGCCCAGCTCCGCCGCCGCGCTCCGCGTCAGCCCCAGCACCGCGTGCTTCGACGCCACGTAGGCGTGCGACGCCACGCCGGCCACCACCGTCGCCACGCTGCCGTTGTTGATGATGCTCCCCCGCACGCCCGCCGCCATCATGGCGCGCGCGGCGTGCTTGGTGCCAAGGAACACGCCCCGAGCGTTGACCGCCATCACGCGGTCGAAGTCGTCGGCCTCCGCGACGGCGACGCCGCGGCATCCGTCGAGCACGGCGGCGTTGTTGAAAACGACGTCGAGGCGGCCGTACTTGGCCACCGCCAGGTCGACGGCGCGCTCCACGTCGGCCTCCTTGGACACGTCGCAGTGCACGTACGTGATCACGTCCTCGCCGCCAATGCCGGACGCCACCGCTCGCCCGAGCTCGTCGCGCACGTCGCCGACCACCACTTTCGCACCGTGGAGAACGAAGAGCCGGCCTGTCGCCTCGCCGGAACCGGCGGCGCCGCCGGTTATGAAAGCTACCTTGCCTTCCAACCTACAAATTAAATACGTAGTTATGCGATTTGAGAGTACTATATATTATTTTTGTTTATCAAAATTAAATTAATGATTACAATTATATACGTTAATCAAAATTTAATTTTTTGATGATAAATTACCTCCGAGAAGGAGGAGAAGCAGGGACGGCATTCTCACCGTCACGGCCGTCAGTCGCCATCTGAGTGGAAGAAAGATCTTCCTTCGATCGTTATCTAGCTACCTTCCACCTCTCCAATCTCCTCTCCTCTCCTCTCTCAAATTACACAACCAACGACGACGAGTACCTGTGGTTTATAAGAGCATCCACATTGGAGCTCCCATTGTGACGTGGCATGCCACGTCAATTATTCCAAGACGTACTAATATGACACGTTTATAACGGAACAACATGCATACTAATACTAATATGACACGTTTATAACTAGTTAAACAATATATGAGAGACCAACGATTTGCAGAAAGCCTGGCAATGTAGGGCCGGGGCAACATATGATCGATACACGTGGCAAAAAAAAAATACAGCATATGATCGATACACGTTTAGCAGATCCCTCGTCGGCATGTAATGATTAATTCTAATTAACGTCCTCAGATCATCTGTTTTGTTACGTTGTAAATATAGTGCCCTATTAAAAATACATGTAGAAAATAATAGATTTTTAAGTGAACAATATCATCTGTTTATGTTCGAATAAGATGTTTTGGATAAAGTTTAAAAATAAAATTATGAGAGCTTAACCTAAATAGATAATATTATATTATTATAGAAATATTTAAATTTTTTCAATTCTATTAATGGGTATCAGAGACTAAACTGTCATAAGGTCTAATCGTCGATAATACACAAAAGTTATGATTCAATCAAGGTGTGTAAGTAGAATATTGATTTCGAACAAAAGAAGTAGACTCCGTGTTCAAATGAAGATGACCATATACCAGGAAGTCTTAGTGGACAACTAGACAAAGGTCCAACAAGCAAAGAAGTCTTAGCATGATGGATAGCTAGACAAAGAACCAAATCAAGAGGACTATACATCAAGAAGTCCTGGTGGACAACCGGATAGAGGTCCACTAGGCAGAGAAGCCCTAGCCTAGTGGACAGCCAGGTAGAAGAGCATTCGTTATGGTTAGGCCAGGAATACCTAATAAATCAGTTGGACTGAAAGGCTAGGTAAGGAAAACCTAATAAGTCAGTTTGATTGAGAGGCAAATCATAGTAGATCAAGTGGACTGAGACAAGAAGACTTAGTAGTTCAATTGGACTGAGTAATAGGAAGACCTAGTAGGTCGGTTGGACCGAGAGGTAGAATAAACTTTCCACTTGAGGGGGCCCTGTGGTCCTTTGTTTGAGGGGTCGGGGATTGTTGGAATTGCAATTAATTAAGATTGCAAAAAAAATCTCACATTAAAAATATATGGGAAAAATTATGAGCTTATAAGGAAAAGATATTTCTATTGATATAAGACATTTGGGATAAAACTCATAAATAAAAGTATGAGGTCTTAGAATTGGAGATGTATGAATTCTTCTATATATAACAAGCGGTATCCAAGTGATGATCTAGACAAGATGTCATGTGGAATGACCTTGAACGAAGTTGAGAAGAAACTAATAGTAGATCAAAAGTGATTGAATATTTATAAGGAGATTAAAATAGATAAAAAATGATTAGATGTTTATGGAAAAATCTAAAATATGAAGAGTGATCGGATATTAATAGGGAGATTTCAAATTTGTTACGCTAAGAGCATCCATATCAGTTTCCCTCTCATATATCTAAAATTTAGGGTAAATCATTCACTTTATTAAATTTAAACAATGACTTTTCACTACACACTACATCAGTTACCCTAAAATTTTTATTATTTTATTATTTTCTTATCTCTTTTTTATTTTTTTATTATTGTATTTGTGAAATGAGTGGAAAGAGAAAGATTGAGTTGAAAAAATATTATTTTACTTTTAGGGTAAAGGTTTCATTCCCTAAATTTAGAGAATCACTATTCATACTGATCCAGGTGATAAGAGAGGCGAAGAATTTTGAAGACGACATGGCCGCCAGCTCATTTATGAAGAGCTGATGTCAGATGACACCAACCCGAGGTCCTCCTC
>JBAMIE010187203.1:0-12421 GCA_037177295.1 Kaempferia parviflora | reverse complement strand
ATATCATCGCACCGCACAGAACCGCACCACAGCTACCGCAGGCGATGATTCCTCTATATATATATATATATATTTAAAAAACATATTTTTATTTTTTAAATATTTAGATTAAATTTTTAATCAATATATTTTATTAAAAGTAAATATTATAAAGAATAATTATTATTTAAAAATAGAAAAAAAAATAACCGTCTAGGCGCTACTTAGGCACGCCTAGGCAGCTAAGGCGGTAGGTAGCCATTGACTGCCCCGCCCACCACCTAAGGCAATGCTAAGGCACTTTGTTTTTATTCGGTTAATAGTTTGGTGACTGCTAGTCCATGATCCGCATTCGTTGAGTGCTTTCGTTGGGAAATTCACTAATAGCTCGAATGATTATAAAGAGATAGAATTCAAAGTACAAAAAGAAAAAAAAAATTGTTTATAATTCAATGTGAAGGCTGCTAATTGAAACTTCTTTCTAGGCGACTGGACCACCTCGAGCACGCCTCCACTAAGGTCTATCTGATCCACCTTCATCACTGAGATTATCCATCTTCGGATGCCTGTATTGCTGACATGGTTGTACCTCGGCGAACCTCTATCCGAGTCGCCTCTATCCATTCTCGGGCATCTGGATCCCTTCTAGGCACCTAGAGTCTGACGTGTGCCAGCTAACTAAGGTGTGCCTACTCAGCTGCTCGCAGGGCTGGATTCGGGCCATTCCGAGTGCTTGGATCCTTTCTGGTGGCCTAAACCTCCGAGGACCTCGATCCATTTTGGGCGTCTGGAATGTCTTAATTTCAGCTTTGATTTCCTATATCACAGAGTTAGTACAACAAATATAATATGAAATATAAGTACAAAAACATTTTAGACAGTCTAGGGACTGTCCGGTCCTGATTTTCGGATTTCACTGAAACCCTATGTTAGACTGACGTCTATTGTTCCATCAACGGGAAACGTGTTCTCGCCTACTTCTCTCAAGAGAATTTACCTGTTGCCAAATATATGGTTCTCCAGGACTATTTAGATTTTTGCTCAATATCCGATCTTTGACCTTCTGAACTTACCTCTAGAAGTCCGATTCTCGACCCGCCTAGACTTCTACGACCCCTAGGGCTCCTGCCCGATGTCTTTGACCTACTAAAACTTATGTTCAGTTCACTCGACCAAGACTTGATACCTAATCCACTTGTCCAAGGCTTCGTGTCCATTCCATTTAACCATGACTTCTTTGCCTAGCCTTAACTAGGATTTTTATGTACACTCAATCAACATCATTGGATAATAAAAAACTTTAACTTCGAACATTTATCAACATCAAAACTAGATTCAATTATCTTGTACTCTTCACTAATAAATTTAGATTCGTAAAAAAAGTTTTAAACAAATAGACATTTTAATTTTGTCAACAAAAATCATAAACACACATTTTCTACGCACTATTAGAGAGACATAGATGAATTTTGAATAGATGATAAAACATTCTGATAACTTTATCCCCCTCTTAATTTTACTTTTCATCCCTCCAAGTGAATAGGGTAACATAGAAAGGTGCTTTAGCTCAATGGAATAGATTTGGAAAATATCAATTTTTAGGTTTTATGATTTAAGATTGGGCATAGGATAATAACACATTACTTAAGGACTAAGTTTATGAATTAATGAATAAATTTTTTTATAACAATTTAACTTAAGAACAATGGATATGACCGGTGAGAAATTTTTATAGAGCTAAATTGATTATTTTTTTCAAATTAATTGATGTAAGTTAGATATATATGATGTCGAGTAAAAATAAGATTTGAATAGATTTGTTAGATAATTTACATAAAAAAATATTAATAGATGTTTTTCCTTATAAAAAATTAATTTATAATATATTTTACTGTTCAAAATGTTTGATATATATTTTTATTTTTTAAAATTTTTTATTAATTGTTCCAATTGATCACGCTCTTCTCTTGATATGGCCAAAACGTAATCCACATGAAAGGTAAATATTCATGTGATTCTCATCCGAGGTGGACCCTACAAGATCATGAGCCCCACAAAAGGAACGAATCAAGGGGAACATCCGTGTGCCACGTCAGAGGAGCACACTCAGTGGGTAAATTATTGAATCCAAATATGTAAGGCATTATTTAGGGACACCACGTCCACGAAGAACGAGTTGGATATTTTTTATATAGGAGGGAAAATTTCACTTTACTCTCAAAATTTAAAATATTTGTTTTGGCGCACCACTCGTTATAAAATATACAGTCTAGTCCATAAAGCTATAAAATTGACCTTATTCCGTCCTCTTTCTTGGTTCCAATTCATTCTTGAAGATTTTCAATTAGAGAAACGGATAATATTTATTAAACTTTGAGGAGTTTAATGAAATATTGATAGTTTAGGGATAAATAAGTAAAATTTTCTTAAGTAAAAAACACGCGCGGTGCGGACTGCTCCCAGCCCACCCCAAACCCCACCCCATCTCATCGGCGCCTCCGCCGCCTCGTCGGCGTTTGGCGATCTCCGCCCGCCCCCTCGCTCTATCGTTTCTCTTCTGCCCACCCAAAGTTCGCTTCTTTATTGTCACCTCGACTGGCCACGGCAGAAGCAACAGGACAGGGATCGTTCAGACAAGGGATAAAAGGGGGGAGGAAACGTTTCCTCTGGTTTTCTTGTGTTATTTTTTTTTTTTTATCGAACGTGGTCGATTGGTCCGATGGACGGCGAGGTGCTCGATAGCATCATCAGTCGGCTGCTGGAGGTGCGGACGGCGAGGCCTGGGACGCTGGTCCGCCTGACAGAGGCGGAGATCCACCAGCTTTGCGTCGCGTCCCGCGAGATCTTCCTCGCGCAGCCGAACCTCCTGGAGCTTGAAGCCCCCATCAAGATCTGCGGTCAGCTTCCTTCCCTTTGCTTTCCCTGGTTTAACGTGATTCGCTGTTGGATCTGTAAAATTACTCTACCATCCTTTTGTTTTTGTGGGTTTAATCTATCTGCATCCTGTTCTTTCAGGAAAGTGTTAATTTTTTATTCTTTATCAACTGAAGTTAGGAGGCTAGTCTAGAAAATTTGATTTTTGATGGGCGTATCCTTTTATTGCATAGGTAGCCCTCAAGTCATGAAAGTATTGGTTTTGATCATGCTTATGGGGTTTCTTTATTTGTTTTTTTTTTCCTTCTAAATTTCCCTTTACCGTGTTTATTCCTGTCGGGGGTCTTAGATTTGCCAATTTTGATTTAACTGTCAAAATAGTTGGGGAGATTGTATAATTGTTGGTTAATTGTTTACAATTTTCTCAAACTTTAACTCTTTCCTTCATCAATTTCAGTATTTTATTTTAATTGGTGTGAGTGTGCGACATATATTATATTTCCGTGGGATTAGAAGATGTTACTGCCGGATAAGCACTATTTTATTTGGTGCATCTTGCTAACAATTCTGATGAAATTGAAACCTGTAAGCCTTAATGAAAACCGACTACGATCATGTATGTTGATGATGGTGATAGGTTTGGGAAATCTCCAGTTTCAATATGAGCACAAAATCAACTAATTCCTACTCTTGGAATATTCGATTGTTATATATTGATGTGAGATTGAAAATTTATTTCTTTTCTATTAACTTGTTGAAGTCAAGATAATAATTAATCACCTGCTTCAAATGATTTCTTAACTCTACAGATAAAAAGGGGACTAAATACTGCAGGTCCTGATTTAAATTGGGAAAAGGAAAGCAAACTAGAATTTTAGGAAGTACGATGATTGTGCAGCTTCACAAAGCTTTCAAAAGGAAATTGATTCAGCATTGATTTAAACAACTTATTTGGAGCAGTGTTTATTGCTATTACATTGTATATGGTCATTGATTTCCATTAATCTGATTTGTATTTACTACAAGTATATAGCAAGTCTGAATAAACCTCTATGTGATGATGGGGAGATTGATATTATAGAAAACATGATTTCTTGACATTTCTATAGTCGTTATTCTATTGATTACTGAGGATAAAAAAGTAGTCTGATGGTTTATTGCTATGAAGATTGACTTCAATTCCTTGGGAACTATCGTCTTTTACTTTGCCTATATATATAAGGGGACTTTTCAAGCCTCATTCCACTGCTGCCACCTCATAATTTAACAGAGAGCCCAAAATCACGAGAAAACAATAGGTGGAGATGGTGTAGTTGTTAAAGGTGGCCGATGTTTTTTATATTTAGAAGAATTAAATCAATTAAAGTGGAATATGCAAGGGGTAGATGGAGACTAAACAAAATGTTAGTTAATGAAAAAAAAGATTTTAAGTGATTTTAATAATATAGCATTGAATTGAATCCAATGGGGAGTAAGACTCATGTAGCCGACCCAAATAATTTGGACAAATATAAGTTGATAATGATTATTAGCTCCACCTTTCATTTCCAACATAATTATTTTAATTGCACCCACTTCTGCTGTTTTTTTGGAGTTAAAACATTGTTGCATCCATTATCTGTTCCATCTTTTTTGCATCTTCATTCAAATCAAATTGCGGGCATTGTGACTATGAAGTAGTTGTCTTGGAATGTTTAGAGGTACGCTTTTGTTGCATTTAGGTTTGTTTGTATGTGAAAGTTTTACCTTACTTTGTTTGTGTCTTCCACGCTTTTGCCTCTGCCTCACAAACTCTGTTCTCTACTTGCCTCCTTCTGGCATCAATTCTACATAGAAAGATCTTGTATACAGAGAGACATAGTAGTTCACCATTTTGGTTCACAAGGAGCCACCCATCATTGTGGATATGGCTAGGAGGTTGGTCAGTCTAGGTTGAAGCCTTTGTTACCTACTCTACTGTGGTTGACTTCTATTTAATTGCCTGGCGCTATCATTTTAGGCATGAGTGTTGTTCTTGACATTGATGATGATGTTGTTGATCTTAGTCAAAGTATCCAAGTAGGCTAGTTAATGACCACCTGGCCTACGCCTCCTTTTTCGTCCCCTAACTACTTGTCTTTTGCCGCAATGAGGAGGAGTTAGTTGATATTTTGACCTTCATCTTGAAAACTTGCAATTAAGCTGAGCTCTTTGGCATCTGTGTTTTGTCCTCTCTTGCTCCTAGAGTCCCCCCTTTGCTCACAATCTCTTCACCCTCCCTTTTTGTACCGAATAATTTTACTTTATCAGTTCGGACATCTAAAATAAGTAAAACAACAAACATTCCATTTTAATAGCATAATAGTATATAGGAAAGTTGATTTGATTTTCTCTTGTTTTATAACAAAGTATACTTAATTCATATCTTATATTGATGACAATGTAGAAATTATTGAATACTTCATTAAAAAAATTAAATGAAATGAGAAATAGGAAATTTTGTCTCATTAAAGGGCTTACCTTTAATATTATATCACATTTAAGTCCCCATTGATATTGCAACCATTGTTGTATTGTATTGATGTTACAAGACATATATTTCTCAGTCATTGTTAAGTGTAAAGATTGCTTACCTTAGACTATCGTCAACTCATGTTTGTGTGAATTTTTTTTTTCTTTTATATCATCATTAATTTTGAGGTTCCTCTATTAAAGTTTTATTTTCTACTATGGGGCATAAAAAACCATTCTTCTTTCTTCCTTTATAATGATTTAGATTTAATTTTTCGTATGTTGGGTTTAATTCACTTTCTTAGTGAATCAAGATTAATTTCTGTTTCAAAATTGACTTTTAATGAAGTTTATTTCTATGTTTAGAATTATATGAAATGATATTCATATCAAATTGTATTGAATCAAACCAAATTGTTTCTTCTCATTTCTGATTCATATGCAAAACAGGATTATTTTACATGTGAATCATATCGTTAAGTTTTGTCAACTGTAGCATCTAATACTATATCTTGTAACATGTATGCATAGCTGCTACGAATTATGTAAGGCAGATGTATCATGTATCCACATCCTAGTAGGTGTAGGTTGCTACTTCATTCACTTGGGTTGTGTTGGACTATTCCAACCATTTTAACACGGGTCTCAGTCCTGGATTGCTATGTTAGTTAGGGGTGTCAATTTGGGTGGGTTCGGGTTGAGTTGAATCAAGGATATTATAAAAAAAAACCCAAAATGAACTGATCTAAACCTGAACACAACTCGAAAACTCTAAACCCGAACCTAAACCCAGATAACACACCAACCTAATTAAAAAGACTTTTTTTTCCTACTATTTTTCCAAAAATTTCACTTTTATCTTAATATTTTATCATTATCATACTAACCTTCTGCTATTATGTACATAAAGCATCTTAATTTTCAAAATAAAATTTGATTTAACCAAAAAAAAAACTCATAAACCCTACATTCAGGTCAACCTGATCCTAACACAACCCAAAAGCTCCGAACCTGAAAACCCTCAACCCTAACCCGATATTTTTCGGGCCGGGTTCATTTTTGACCCCCTATTGACTATGTAATGTGTTGTTAAGCCTTTTGCTCTATTGATATATTGTGCATGTTCAACATTGGCTTACCCGTGCCATAAGTTGACCTTTGTTTAATTGTTCTTTTCTGATTACCTTACTTTGCAAGAGAGTATACTTAGCAAAGTATGCCATACCTGCATTGTGATTAATTTCTTACAAAGATTAGGTGAAGTTGTGTTATAGGGTCCCTTACGGTAATAAGGACCATTGTACTAGTTAATTTTTCTATTTGGGTTGAGTCCATAAATTTGAAGTTAGCAATGTAGTTCTAAATATTTCCAACACTTGGACTTACATGGTTTTTTGAAAGATATATTTGTATGGTGTTTTGGAGTAAGATAACATGCCAATTTAGTTTGAAATATTGTCAAATTTAGTTGAATGCTCTAGTTGTGGCTGTTGTTATATAAATGGTTTGGATTGGATAAGATCGTGACAACATAGTGAAGTCCTTCAACCATGTCATGGGCCATAAATGTCTCCTTAATCTAACCTTTATCTACTGTTTATGTTTGTATTTTGCTGCAATTAGATTCACTTTAGTTGGACTATAGCTAATGTGCTAACCATAGATTGGTTATGATTTATCCACCTATGATCTGCATTGAATCAAGGTAAGCACACGTTTTAATGATGGCACAATTTCTATGATGGTAGCGATCTATTCTAGATTGAAAAGAAGGTTTAAGAAAGAATTTTATCCTCGAACTATGAAATGGGTTCTGTTTGGTTTGTTAATTAATTGTGGTTTGACTAATTACTGTTTTGAATGGCAGTCTGCTGATTTAGGGAGATTTTACATGCTCAATATTTTATATACAACATTGATAAATGTTCGAACTTCATAAGGCAATTCTTAAACAAAACAATTTCATATGTTATTTCATTTCAGCACTCCATACAATTGATAGATGTTTTAATTTATACAATTAGAAAGAGTACCTAAATACAATCAAGAGTGTGTCAGTACACTAGCTTATTCATATGAGTTGTGTCAATACAATTAAGAGTTTGTGTCAATACCATCGCGAGGATGACGGAAAGGATAGTAGAAATAAGTGAGTACAAAAATAAAGAGGAAATGAGCAAGAAAGTGGGATAAGGAAGTGGAGAAGAGGCATCAAGGAGAGGCTTCAATGAGCAAGCAAGGATAGAAGTGGAAAACACTGAAGACGAAATGGGGGGGAATGGAGAAAAGGCAGTATCAGATTCTAGCTTGGGGAGTTGGAAGATGGTACGACATGGATCCGTATAAAAAAAAACTGAAATGTGTCCAGTAGTGATGATCCCTGCCAAAGCAAATTTGTGATGTCGAAAAAATGCACAAGGGATGAGAGTCACAGAAGTAATCGTTGTTTGTTAGGCTCTAGATGACAGCCACATGCCTAAGTTCAGTATCTTTTGCACAGCAATTAAATTTAGAGCTGAATGTACTCCTTTTTAGTGATTAGAATTGGTTGATGAAAACAACCTTTCTCTGATTGTTCTTCATGATTTTTGTGTTTGAACTCCTTCATAGATTGATTCTACCTTTCTTCATTTTCAGGTGATATTCATGGCCAGTACAGTGATCTCTTAAGGCTTTTTGAGTATGGAGGCCTCCCTCCATCTGCTAATTATTTATTCTTAGGTGATTATGTGGATCGAGGAAAGCAAAGTTTGGAAACAATATGCCTACTACTTGCATACAAAATTAAATACCCAGAGAACTTCTTCCTTCTGCGTGGAAACCATGAATGCGCTTCTATTAATAGAATATATGGATTTTATGATGAATGTAAGCGCCGGTTTAGTGTGAGACTATGGAAGGTATTTAGTGACTGTTTTAATTGCCTTCCTGTAGCTGCTTTAATTGATGACAAGATATTGTGCATGCATGGAGGATTGTCCCCTGATTTATCGAGGTTGGATCAAATAAAAAGTATACATCGACCATGTGATGTCCCTGAAAGTGGTTTAGTTTGTGACTTACTCTGGGCTGATCCTGGTAGAGAAGTTCAAGGTTGGGGAGAAAATGACAGGGGGGTCTCTTGGACTTTTGGTGCAGATACAGTTACCAACTTCTTAGCCAGACATGACCTCGATCTCGTCTGTAGGGCACATCAGGTAATATCTTAATATGTCAAATATGATCTCTCTTCCTTGTGTATATAATAAATTTTATCCATGTTTTCTCAGGTTGTGGAGGATGGGTATGAATTCTTTGCTGACAAACAACTTGTGACAATATTCTCAGCCCCAAATTATTGTGGTGAGTTTGATAATGCGGGAGCCATGATGAGTGTCGATGAGACATTGATGTGCTCCTTCCAGATTCTCAAACCTGCTGAAAAGAAACCAAAAGCCATATTCTCTACAAGAATTTGATAATCAAACATGGAATTGCCATCAAGGTTAGTGGAATATCACTCCTGAGTTATCTCTATTTGATCAGCAGTGTTCACATTGAAAACTTTCAAGGGATTAATGCATTCCCACTATTACTGTTCCTGTAATGAAATTCAATTTGGCATTTAAAGCTGAATGTACAAGAATAAAGTTGTTAAATAGGGAGGGAACTGCAAAATCTATGAGTTCATCATTTATATAAGATTGTTGCTATGTGAGTCTAGTGATCCTAAACCAGATCGTCTGAGAAAAAATACAAAGGCGGAACTTGAACTTGGTAAAATATGAACTTCAATACCAAGCTAAAATTACTAAACTTAGGTAAGTTGGACATCATGGAGCTAAGCCTAAGATTATATGAGCCCTTTGGTTCACATATATGGAAATTTTAAGCTCAAACTATCGGTACACACTGATTCAATAGTTGAATATTTCATCTGATCAGTGATCACTGTGAAATTGCAGAATGCAATAATCTTTTCCAACCAAAATGGGAAGTAACCTGTTCGATGATTGCCCGAATTTTCGCTCTTACCTTTTAGTGCTTGTTGTTTTGTTTTTTGTTTTTTGTTTTTTTTTTTATCCTATGGTATTTTCTTGTTCATTATGATATGAACCTGTTGGCTCATATATATGGCAATTTTGAAGGTAAAACTAGCTTCATGCACTGATCCAACAATTGGATATTCTCTGATCACTGTTGAATTGTATTTGTAATCTTTTCCTGATCAAATGGAAAGTAAGCTCAGACAATTAAGCACCAATTTTCGCTCTTCCTTTTTACTATTTGTGCTTTGTTCCTGGTTGAAACGGCTTCGTTCTCTATTCTTGTTCATGACGATAGGATCTCAGGAAACTGTTGGTTCATATGTGGTAATTTGGAGCTAAAAGTATCTGCACATACTGATATGATAGTTGAATATTTCATCGATCACTATGGAATTCCAGTATGTAATCTTTTCCAGATCATAGGAAAAGTAACATGTTCCGGGTTGTAACGGGATTATTTTCTGCTCTTGTTCATTACGATAAGATCACACGAGCCTGCCTGTGGGTTCATATATATATGGTCACCTTGAAGCTAAAAGTATCTGCACGCACTGATTCAATAGTCCACTATTTCATCCGATCATTGTGGAATTGCAGTATGTACTCTTCTCCAGCTCATACGAAATGTAACCTGTTATATGATACTTAACCCAAATTTGCGCCGTTTAACTGGTTGCTATGGTAAGATCATACGAACCTGTTGCTTCATACGTATGTGCAGTATGTAATATTTTCCTGATCGTATATAACACAACCTATTAGTCAATTATCACCCCAATTTTGTGCTTCATTTTTACTGCTTGCGATGACATTGTCTGTTCCTGTTCATCGACTAAACTCCAAATCTGTTCTCCAGGTAATTTGACTGCACCAAATGAGATGATGAGGCAGCAAATGTTGTCGACCACAGTGACTTTTAAGGTGCAGAGGTGCTGTAATAATACCCCATATCGCCATGGCTATTGGCTGTAATCGACTTCCTCTTATAACACCAATTATGCCCCAAGTTTCAAATTCAAGAATTCTTTCTACGCCCGGAACCTTATTTGTATATTCACATGGAAGCAATTTCTACTCTTTCTAGTTCATCATCTAACGACATTGCGATGTTTGTTTCCTTTTCTTTAAGATAAAATCTTGGCTAAAAATTTGAACAACACAAATGCATTAGTATGAGCAGATCGTTGAATCATAGTTGGCAACTTGAAAAAACTAATCACTTGGATATGTGATTTGTGAATCGGTCAGTTTGCTGGATTTTCTGGAGTCGATGCTGCTGTCTGGTTGCGTGTTGGTGCCGTTTGCACGCAGTCTTGAATGCAAAATTTTGACAAGTGTCGGCTCATTCTTCCCGTGTGGCTGGCCTGACTCTGCTTTATAGTGATGTTCATCAGTGGAGATCTTCTGGATCATAATTCCTGGTCTATTTTTGGTTTAGTGCACATCAACCGTTGGATCTGATCAAGATGGATCAATATTTAAATTTTACCTTCGATCCAACGGCTGATGTGCACTGGATTAGAGATTATGGTCCAGTGTATTCCAACAGAGGAAGTTTGCGGGCCGATGGATGGTCACTGATCCAAGGGATAGGGCGGCCATGGCACGCCACGTTGAAAGAACAAGTATGGTATTTACCTAGTCATTCTTGAGATTTAGGGTTCTTAGGCGATTTAAAGGTCTCGGCATAGAGGTCTTAGGCGATGAAATCCTAAAGCTAAGCAATGAAGATGGAATTTGGATTCTCCTACCTCTCACTGTGTTTCTCTTTTCCACGGTCCAACTTTCATTCCAAAAGCATTTCTATTTTTGTCTCACTGAAACTTGAACATCCGAGTCGACTATGTCCGTGAAAGTAAGACGGCTGGACAACGAACATGCAAATTTCACCATTAATTATTACACAAAAGGACCCAAAATTCAAGAGAAAAACAATTCTTGGGATAAACTTGTTCTCTTCGATCGACGAGGTACAAACGGCCTAAGTTATCCATTAATCATCATCTATATAAATCGTTTCCTGCTTGAAGAGGCCGCCAAAGATCTTCTTCACCTCCGGCGACGCCTCAGGCTGCTTAGTCTTCGGCTTCTCCGGCGGCGGAGGTCGCTTCACTACGGCTTTCTTCGCCGGCAGGCTCCGCGCCTTGGCCTGCCCCCTCACGGTGGCGACCTGTGTCGTCTTTATCTTCCCTTCCGCCGTGCCATTCGTGGTCACCGCTACCACCGTCGCCAGCTGCGAGCTCAACTTGTTCCAGGAGAACTCGCTGCCAGCGAGCCCCTTGAAATTGGCGAGCAGGCCGTCGAGCGACCCGCCGGCGTCCGCAACCAGCTGCCGGGCATCTTTGCTCGCTGTGGCGGCGCGCATCTTCTTCTCCTCCAGCTTCTGCGCCTCCTCCTCAATCTTCTTCTTCTTTGCCGTCGCCTCCCGGGATTTCTCGGCCGCCGCCTCCTCTGCTTCCTCCTTCGCCTTCGCCTCCGCATACGCCTTCCGTCTGCCGTCTTCCGGTATCACACTGACAAAATTTACATATTATTCCTCTCATCAACCGATATAATCGACCATCAAAATTGCATTTTTAGATAGTTTAACTACCGGAAGAGTTCTTCCACAGGCTTCGATTTCGCCGACGGACTTGTGAAGACTTCAACAACCTGAAGATCATGACCAAAAATGGCAATGTTGGAGAAAATTCTTGATTGCCAAAAAAAAAGGAAAAGGGAAAGAGATGAGAGCAGACTCCGTACTTTGTTCTCGGCAATGGCAGTGTTGGAAAGGACATCTGCGACTAATCCGGCGATCTTCAATCTTGATACCTTGAATTCACCGGTTGTAGTTCCACTGGCTTTCCCCTCCTCCGCCACAGTCAATGCGTACGAGCTCTCGGCCGCGTAGTCGTCGGTGAGCGCCGCCCTGATCACGGTGTAGCTCAGGTCCAGCTCCACCATCTTCCGGAGCAACTCCCCCAGCGTTAGCGATTGCCCCTGCGCGAAGAGGTTGGAGAAGAAGGAGGTGATGCCGTCGAGCACGTTGCCGGTGGACTGCACCGGGA
>JBAMIE010187192.1:0-12424 GCA_037177295.1 Kaempferia parviflora | reverse complement strand
TGATTTTGATTCATCAATTTAGAATTCTGACTCTTTTTAGTTTGATGAGGGTGGTGAAATAAGTTTTTGACTGATTATCTCTTGTCTATCGTTTATACTAGTGCATGTATGAATTTTGTGAGGGATTTTATCGAAGGTTATAATAGTCGATTCAATGTATTTTTCTCCTTTTGAGGTTATTATAAAAAAAAACAAAGACACAATTATCTTTTATTAAAATTTTCACATCTAATTTTTGGTTAAAGTGAGATTAAATATTATTTTTTAAACATAGAAAAGTAAATTGGATAGAAAATACATGAGGCGAATGTATTTTTCCTTATTAATAATTAAAAAAATGTTAAATCAATTTATTTATTTATTTATTACTTTGCGGTACTCCTGCTTCTTATTGGTTTATATTTCGTAAGCCCTAGTACACCACCGTCTTCGGTCCTGCTCCTGCCATCGCACACCTCTACCTTGGCCCTCTGTTTGGCGTGCGACGCCACCGCCCTCGTCGAAGGTCAATCGGGCACGCCTCGATCCTCTGCCGCCATCTTCCCTTACTCTCCTTTCATTTCATTGACCCCTCACCGACGCAATTCGTCTCTCCCTCACTCGTAACTACCTGCCTCTCGCCTTTCCTTCGCCCACAGGTTTATGATGGACATCGGAAGTTGCTATTTAGATGGAAATGCAGATGTCGTAGAGTTCTGTCCGCATGATTCCTTCTACCATATATTGGCTGCCGGTACGTACACGCTACAAGAAGGAGCTCAGCCTCACCGTGCCGGAAGCACTTCGCTGTTTTCGACGCGCGATGGTCTCAACTTGCTTTGTCGCGTACCAACAATTGGCGTCTTCGATCTAAAATGGAGTCCGAGGGGACAGAATGCGCCTCCTTTGCTTGCTCAAGCCGGTGCTGATGGCGGCGTTGTTCTCTATAAGTTAGAATCTCAACTGAAAGAAGAAGATCAAGGTCCTTTTTTTCTCTCTTCTAGAAACAAAAAAGCTAATTTTGCTTAACATTCTACTCTTATTATAACATTCTGCTGCTCACCAAGCAAACTGATAGTGATCAGGTGTTCATCTGCTCCCTTGTTATCTTCAATTTTGTCAGTATATGCCTCTCCTATCTGAGGCATTGAACCTTGTATTAAGTCATAACTGTGAATTTCTGTAGGCACTAGATCTATCCATAAGTCATACAATTGTCTTTGGATATATGAAAACTCAATTTCCAATATAAATTTAATTCATTTACATTTTAGGCAATATGCTGAGAGAAGCTTGCTCAGAAAACATAAGTTCTTCCATGTGCTTATGCATGGACTGGCATCCATCAGCTTCATCTATTTCATTAGGCCATTCGGATGGCTCGTTATCCTTGGTTGCTGTAAAGGATGACAAAGTCCAGGTATCACAAGCATGGCCAGGCCATGATTATGAAGTTTGGGCGACTTCTTTTGATGCCCAGCAGCCAAACTTATTATACAGTGGATCAGATGATTGTTGTTTTAGCTGCTGGGATTTGCGGGCTCCCACGGATGATGTAGTCTTTCGGAATGCCAAGGCACATAGGATGGGTGTGTGTTGCATCAGTCAGGACCCAGCAAATACCAACATTCTGCTGACGGGAAGCTATGATGAATTTCTCAGAGTTTGGGATGTTAGATCAACATCCAGACCTGTTTGCCAGAAGTCCCTTTGCTTGGGAGGGGGTGTTTGGAGAATCAAGCACCATCCGTACAAGTCGAACCTTGTATTGACAGCTTGTATGCACAATGGTTTTGCAATTGTTAGGATTGAAGACGGTGGTGACATTCAAGTTGTTGAGACTTATCGCAAGCATGAATCTTTAGCGTATGGAGCAGATTGGCAGAGGGGAGAAATGAGTGCCCAAGGTATGCAGAGGCAAGGATTGTTGGTTTCTACTTGCTCATTTTATGATCGACTTCTTCGTATATGGCAACCAGAAGTTCTACAAGTAAGCGCATTCTGATACATATAGCTTGGTTTTCAAGCTTTAGCTTATGATTCCAATTGTATATGTTCACTGAACTTTTGTCGGCTTGTATCATAAGACTTAAGTTTCAGTTTTTTTATCTTTCTTTTTCTTTCTGAAGAAAGAAAGAAGGATTTGATGCTGATAGTCAACACTTGTTGGAAAAACTCTATTATTGTTTCCTTCGATTTTGTATTATTTTTGAAGCTAAATACAACAATGTGAGTGTAATCTAGATGTCCAAATTTTAATTCGAAAGGTAGACAGTCCTTCCACTTAGATAAATTAAAAGCACAACTTATGTACACTCAGAAACCGACCTCTAAGATATTCGTTCTATTTGATATTCGAACCTTGTTCTCTTATTATTGTGTTTTACCACTCCATCAAACATGTGGGGGCTTCCTTGTTGTTTTTTACTCCTATGTCAGGTTGTTGTATCGATAATTTTAATTTGTGTAGTGGGTTATAGTCTAGGAATACAATTGTAATTCACCCTTAACCATCAATTTCTTCATATCTTATGGTGATCCTTTTATTTTTCAATCTTTGCCCCCACTCTCTCTCTTATTTTTTTTTTCTCATCACTGTCTCATTCTCATTCTCCATTCTCCATTCTCCATTCTCCATTCTCCATTCTTCATTCTTGAGTCCAAAGTTTTATCACAATGTTCTACTGTTCAGTTCATGCTAAGTCAACTTTGGTTGGAAATTAATTTTGATTTTTTTAGAAATTATATAAATTTAAGCTGACTCTGAACTTATATATTAGGATTAAATAGATTTTATTTTTTTCATCTATATTAACCGACCTTTCTCTGTAGTTAAACGTTAACTTAGGCCCCATGTACGAGTAGTAGACAATCGAACGTATATTATTGCGGCCAATAATTCATGTTATCCTGTCGGACTTTATATGAGTGACCGTGATCTGATACGGTTAAAATTTAATTTTTTATTCTTTTTTTCACATGCATACAACATCTTTTCTTTTTCCTCTCACATCTACATGTAACACTTTTTTCTCTTTCTTATCTTATTTGCATGCAACAATTGTTTCAGCTACTTTAGTTGTTGCCGCTACTTTGAAGTAGCTGCTACAACTGCATGTAATCATAGGAGAGAGAAGAAAGAATTTGCTACAATCACATGCAATCATAGGAGATAGAAGAAAGAATTTAGTTACAATTGCATGCAATTATGGAAAAAGAGAACAGAGAATTTTATTTTAATTTAAGATAAAAGAGAGAAAGTTGTTGCATATAGATGAGAGAGGGAGAGAGGGATTAAAAAAATTGAGTTTTATTGTATTAGATCACTCACGTCGGATATTGCTCACAGTTGCGTATGAAACGTTGGGCATGGTAATAATCTTGTGTGTGTGTGTGTGTATATATATATATAACAAACCTTGTGGACTATTGCAAACCTGCTCCCGTGGCAGGCCCATGTAATTTTTTTATATTAAAATTTTCTTGGAAAGAGTATTCGTCTTCTTCCTCTATAGCGTAGTCTCGCCATGGTCACGTTGGTGGATCGCCCTAGGTTGGACCCAGTTGGACCCCAATTAGATCGCAGTCGAATTTTGGTTGGATCGCGGTTGGATTCGGGCTGGATCGCGACTGTATTTCGGCCGGATCATGTCCCGCCAGATCGAGGCCAATTGCAAGCTGATTCTAACTGCAATCCGACTATGAACCGACTTGGGTTCGACAACGGCTAGATTTCGACCGTGTAATTTTCTACCTTGCACAACCGCCCTGGGCGATTGCTTGGGTGTCCCTCACAACTCGGGGCGCTCGGACCTGATCTGGGCACCAGGTCCGGGCGCTTCGAGCATTTTGCATGTGAGAGACACTCATTTTTGTTGTTCAAGGTAAAAAAACCCTCTATATACGTAGAGAGTGGGATTTTATCCTACACATCCATGATGGACAACCACCATTGGCTATTGTCTACAGGAGGCACATTCTATGCAGACAGTTGCCCACAGAAAGCGTCCATCGTGGGTGTATATATATATAATCCCATGCCCAGCCTCAATTAACTGTGTTTGGCCAATGCTAGGTGGTGTTTGGCACTGATTCAGTCGCGGTTGTCCAATGCTAGTTCATTCGATTGTGATACACTTAAGTCATATACAAAAAAGCACAAGTTCATTCGATTATAGATCTACAATATATTTAAGCTGTATAAAGATATAGTTGTTTTGTTGTATATATAATTCGGTCAGAGTCGTTAAGGTTGGATTGAATTAAGGTTTAGGGAATGAGTCTCAAGTTTAATAGGAACATGAAGTGGGGAGACAATTGAAGTGGAGATGATTAGAAAGAAAATAATGGGAGACTGAAGTGGAAATGACAATAAGTTGTTGCCTGAAATTGAATCTCTAGGTCTCTAAAGTCTGTTTACATGGTACCTTTACTCTCCTTTGATAAGTCTCCAGTGACACTATGCTCTCGAGGTAATTGTGCAACGGTAGCCTTCTCAATTTTTTTAAATATTTAAGATTAAATCTCGGATTCGATAAATTAATATATAAATTTTTCTTAATTGGCGGTTAATATAAGAAGGCTAGGCTGATGGGTCGTTCGTTGTGAGTGTTTCCTAATTTATTCTAATAACCGATGAGAAATTTTTATGGAGCCGAGATAGTTATTTAGAATTAGTAGACGTAATCTAGATATCTGATGCCAACTATTAAAAAAAAGTGACTATTTATGTCCGTGTGTCAAGATGTTTGAACAGATAAGATGGATAAGAAATTGGCTTAGCTTAGCAATTCTACATGAACTTTGAACAAAGTGGAGTGAGGTTGGCCAAGGGATAGTTAACCTAGTTAAAGTGGATATAAGTGGCCTAAGTGGATTGAATAAGGTCAACTCTCACGTTTAGTGATGAGGTAGAGTAAAGAACAAGGGGAGATGATTTGCAAGAAACACAAACAATAAGCCTGGTTAATTTCATTGATTAGTCATGGGTGATCGGTTCGGCTCCACAGAAATTTTTTACCGACCACCAGGGTAAATCGGAAAGCATTCGCCCAGAAACTCAGCGTCCTTTAGTTGTGAGTCTCATTTAGAAGAAAACTCCATGTAAATATGTCGTAGTTAGGTATCAAATCGTGAGTATCTGGGAGACAACTGAATAATTTTACTGTTGTACCACAGCCAGGGGCAAGATGATAATTTGCAAGAAAGAAATTACTGGCCGAAGTGGAGAAGTCTATAAAGAACAATTGGAGTCCAGCCCCAAAGTGGAGAAGTCTACAAAGAAACAATTGCAGTCCAGCCCCATGAACGTGTTTTTATCTTCACAACAATATTTTGACATCATTTTTTTTTTTGTTAGGGTAATATAGGTAAATGATTCCACCTCACAAAAGTTTCCTATTAACTATCAAAATAAATTTAGAAGTATGAATTACTCGTTACTCCACAATTAGTATTTCAGGGTTATCTTCCCACTAGAAAAAATTAATTATGCATCTTGAAATTGATCCATGGATACCTGGTTAATTGTGAAAACATTTTACCATAACATCCATGGATACCTGGTTAATTGTGAAAACATTTTACCATTATGGTAAAAAGTGATGCCCTCAAGGCTTTCCTCTACGCCCACCTCAAGACATTTAGAAGGGAGGTAAATCACCAAGCAACATATTTTTAAGTGAGAGAGATTTTATTCTCCAGGAGATTGTTCCCTTAGAAATTTAATTTCTGCTCTCTTGTGGTAATCTATCACTTGAGTACCAACTCAACTATACCCGTGGATAATGGTGTAACCATGGCTGAGCTTCATTGGGCTCCAGGCTAGTGCAACGCAGCAACCTAACAATTTTCCAGCAGTCCAGTATTTTTAGGCTTATATATTGAGCTCAAATTTAGCAGCCCAGTAATTTTTACACATATATTGATCCCAAATTCAAAAAGTGCTTTCTTTTGTTTATCGTTCGACGCATCAAGCAGCAGTAGACAACATAAAGCACGGTTACAGAATGACAACAGTCTAGGACAGTTGGAGATTTTGGCTATGTCATTGCCTGTGGGGACGGAAACACTTTACTTATTATAATAAAAGGTGATTACGTTCACCCCAGATGTCCCTCGCAGCCCATCCGTAGGTTATATGAAGAGAGATAAATCATGAGATTAGCTTATAACTAACCACCAAATTGGCTAGGGTGAAAGGGAATTTTTTTCCCCAAAGACATTAAAAATTAATCTCTTACTCCATTGTGACCCTCTACCCAACTAGTTATCTGGAACGAAAACGCACACTATAAACCGGCGGCAATCCTTTGACATCATTGATGTTTGAATATGAATAATGCTGAGGTTGACGATAAGTTCAGAATACCCTATGGAGTCTTAACAAGAGATTTTTTTATATATAAGGCTTTCATTAAAAACGCATTTAACCATGTTTATCTATTTGAATATAAATGAGTTATCAATAAGTTGAACACGGCGCTTGCTGATGAACTTTTATTTATAATACTAAATAATAGCTATCGAGCAGGAAAGAAATTTAGATCAGACTTAAACTTTTAAGCAAATTCGAAGGGAGACGTTATGATGCAGAGGGTGGTGAGCAAAGTAAACTTTTTCAGGCAACAATGTGATTATAACCTATTCGAATGGAAAAACACAATCATTTTGATCATGATTAAGAGTGGCGTATAAACACTTTTTTGGAGCAACAAGGAATTTATACAGTTACACAATGGTTTGAGTTAAATACGATGGAAAAAGTTGATAAACGTAAATAAAAGTGATGCATATTGACGACTTAATTGCACATTCGTGACTAATACTTTAAACACGAAAATTCATGGAAAAAAAAAGGAAAACTACATGTGACAAACAATTTGTATGGAAAATATTTTAGTCTGAGCCTGACGCTTCACATAAAACTGATCCACCTAATCTTATACTCACTAATTCAGGCTGGTAAGGTTTGCAAGGCTTTGAGAGGATTTGTTACAACGCCGTCGATCATCCCATACTCCTTCGCTTCTTCTGCACTCATGAAGAAGTCACGATCAGTATCTTGGTTGATCTTGTCCAGGCTTTGACCAGTATGGTATGCCAGGTAGCTGGCTAAGTTAGCCTTGTGGTGAAATATTTCATTTGCCTGCAAGAGTAACACAACCAAATAAAATTTGATCAGTCCATAGTGATTAATAAGTACTGTACTGTGGGGTTGCGAGTTGTGACACTTGCATTGTTATCTAGCAATTTCACCATCTGAAACAGACCTTTTTCCAATTCCAAATTCTTAAATCTAGCACCATTAGCAATCATTGATTTACAAAGCTTTCACCATGTAAGAATTTACAATTTTTACACAAATTTATCAACCTCTAATAAGGAAAATTATAATTGCGAATATTGTTCGTTTCAAGAACGTTATAAACAATTATAAATTCATAAGATGTTACAAAATCGAAAATTGTACAACCTATTATGTTTTCCTGAATCCAAAACCTACATTTACAATTAATGTCCTCCATATCGTCTCCCTACATCCATTTTCTCCTCCAAGTATAAATTCATTTACAATGGTCAAATAAATTCAATCTAGATTTTTCCAAAAACTCTCGTAATTTATTTGTTTAATCTTATTTGAGGAACATGTGGAACATATAAGCAACAAATTCTTTTCCCGAGTCCTAATATCAATATAGTTTTGTCTTCATTTTTCCGCATATCTGCAATATTATGTTTATAGTATATACTGTATCTATCAAGTAGGTACTGCATTACTCTCTAATTTTTTCATTAACCATTGACAGTTTAGCAATTCATGAGCTCACTTAGCCAATAAAACTAGAATAAGATAACTTATTTTCATCTACTTTAAGGAAAGCCTACTTTAGGGCCATGAACATTGAATACAATTTTAAGTGTAAGAAAACTACCTTGAGCAAAAACAAATCATATTACAAAGTGATAGGGAAGTGAATACTACCCTAAACAAATATTGCAGACTAAAGACACATGTACTCAAATTGAAAAACAAAGAGTTAAATATCTAAAAGTGCTAGAGATTTTAGAGACAACACTCAGAGTTGTTAGTGCACTTAAATTCGGAGAACCTTTTGTTGGGTTGCAAGGTTGCAAACATAATCCCACATTGAAAACGTACGGGAAAAATCATGGATTTATAAGAGAAAGATATCTCCTTTGGTATGAGGCCTTTTGTGTAGAGCCCAAAAGTAAAGTCACGAGGGCTTAGGCCCAAAGTGGACAATATCATGCCATTGTGGAGATATCTTAATTCTTTTGGACCCAACACCTTTGCCTAGTTCATATAACTTAACCCCTAAACATATCTCGTGGTAATTTAGCTCGAAAAAAAGCCCCCAAACCATGACACAAATGATGTTGCCATTTAACTAAGAAATTATTAAAACTTTTTGATGACTTAACCTTAGAGGATTCACCTGGCCTTAGAAGATCTCCCTAATGACTCGACCTTTGAAGAGTTCTCTAATCACATACCCGATAAGAACCCCTTTATAAATTCACCCTTCTAAAGAACATTCGGCAAGGTACTAATCATGATGACATATGATAACTCTCATGCACTATTCTGAGATATCAAAAGAGAAAATAAATAAACTATCGTAAAGTAAAATCTAAGACGATAAGCTCATTAGAGTTTTGTTGGTACATAGACAACTAACTTTCTTATATAATACTTGTCGCCACACTGTGACTTTTGTTGAGTTGTAAAGGGGAAAAAAATTATATTATGAATTGATTATTATAAAAAATTGCATTAAACTATTCTCTTGCATATATAAATACATTTAAATCATGAAATCTACTTTAGTAGCCTTCTTGTTCAATTTACTTTACCATATTAGAAGAAGGATTGATTCTAATGCATATTTATTTAATTTGTCAACCTATTTAAATATTAATTCAAATTTTTAATTAGAGGGTACACTAACTCTCATATTTTAAGCCCTCATCCTTGCATGTTGATTTTATCAAAGGAACACTTCTTCAAGCCATGGTCAAGACCTACGACTAGGCCGTGAACACAACTCACAGTTAGTCCATGGTCACAAGCTCGTTGCCTGTCAGTGGTCTTGCCACAAGCTCACTGAGAGCTAGCTGGAGAATTTCCCTATTGTCTTGTTGTTGACTCACCAAAGAATTTTGCTCGAGAGAAGAAAACTCATTCCGTTTGATTTCAGATGGATGAAAAAATGGACCTAAATTGATCTGCGAACATTTCAAATCTATCCTTTCCCTATTTTTTGCATAAGCAAACAGAGGAACGTGTCTCTATCTCGACTCTTGTGCAATTCATCTTTTTCCCGATCCATCCTTCAAGATAAAGTACATGTCATTCTCACTTTGTAATTGGTCATGTCTCGTCCTCAGAATTATCAATTTGAAATACAAAGTCAAATAGTGTAAAATTCACTTGGAGTCAAGTTATATCCTTGGACAACAAAAATGATGCGGTATAAAATTAGAAAGTTTAAATTAAAAATTTTAAATTGTTATATATATTTTTAAAATAAGTAATAAGTTGTTATTGAGGTAGTCAAATCATATTAGGAAATTTAAATTTTATTTAGTAGGATAGGAATTGGTTATTTGTTTGCCAAGTTTGTAGGGTTCAGAGATTGAACCATACGCCTTTAAAAAGAACTCCAATCCCTTCAAGTTGAATAATATTCCATTAATGAAATTTGAGTTTTAAGTGCTAAGATTCCTGTGAAATTATTAGATTCAGTGTTGTATCACAAAGGCATCTCTTAGAAGTCATGAAGAAACCATGCAAACAAATTCCTCTAAGTTTGAGATCTAGAATCACTATTGTCAAGTAAATTCTCAGAAAATTTCTTTACCTGAATTTCTATTTCAGTTTGCACACCTTGAGCACCTCCAATAGGTTGATGAATCATAATTCTGGAGTTTGGTAAGCTGTATCTTTTCCCTGGATCAGGTTGATTTGAATAATCATAAAATAGGAAGATTTATTAACAAGCTTGTGAAGCAACATAGAATAGGAATTACCCTTTGTTCCAGAGCTCAGGAGGAAAGCACCCATACTGTCGTTGAAAATGCAGATATAACAAATTAGTTTAGTGGCCATCAAAGTGACTATATCTAAGAATGGAACATGTTAACAAGCAAAGAAATAAGAATACAGGCAATAAGAGTGATTTATGCATAAAATTATCAATATGAAACAACTTCCACCATGGTTCCACTTGGTCACCACCATGATCTTAAAGCACATGGACACATTGGTAAATCAGAGTTGCCACAGTTTACCATCCAAAAGTAATCAGAATTGATGATAATTTGAAGGGAGTAGTGTGATAAAGAATGATTGCAAGAAAACCTTTTATACAGAATAATATTAGTTCTACATAATATTGAAACCAACCTAACCTAAGATGCTGTGCTGGTAATTAAATATAAAGAGAGTCACAAGCTATAAAAAAATTCCACGAAGTTAATGAACAGCCAGATGCAGAGAGTAAATACAAGTCAAAAAGTTAAAACCGCACTCAAATAAGAGGAGCTTCTAGAGTAAAACAATTTACCTGGCTGCTAGACCAACACAAACAGTAGAAACATCTGGTCTTATGTGCTTCATTGTATCAAAAATGGCCATGCCTGGAAGAATGGCATGAGAAAATATCTTTAGAATAAAACTTCTGACAAAATGTATTAGAGGATAACAATGGAAGGTACAAAGAGGAGGGAAAATTACCAGCTGTAACTGATCCTCCTGGAGAGTTCACATACATGACAATATCCTATGATCCACATCAAATACTAATTTCAGAACCCTTTCAATGATTAATATGCTTTAAGATCAACTTCACTTATCATGATATAATAGTAAAATGTTGTCATAAAATATACATTATATAGTAACATCAAGAAGCCTTACAGTTCCCAATAGAAGTTTTTCTCTACAACAAAGAAGATATATGATTTATAAATACATAATACCAATAGTTAAGATTTGCCCAGGGTGGAAACCAGTTCTATGGGTGAATTGAATTAATTAGAAAATAAATGTCTGTTTTCCTTGCTCCAAATCCACTGGTGGAGGCATCAGATACAGCAACGTCCATTTAGTGAAAACATAAGATTATACCTTGGTAGGATCAACTGCATCCAAGTATAGAAGTTGTGAGACGATTATATTTGCCATGTCATCATCCACAGGTCCACCGCACCTAATAATTCTCTACAAACAGGAATTTTGCCTCGTTCAGTCGTTACCACAGAAACCCAAATGATAGGTCAAATTAAAACCAATACCAGGTACCCTAGTTTCATACATGCTGAAAGAGTTGGCTGATGACGCTCTGGAAGCGCTCCATCATCATGGGCGGTGGACCCTGTTCCCCCCGAGCCATTACCGGGAAATACGGAGAGGATGGAACCGCCAAATCATCCCTACATCGCAACCAAATAGAGGTCAGGCACCAAAAGACCCAATTTTTCTCACATCTATTCAACGCTTAGTATGTAAACAAGAAGGAGAGGGGCAAGGTGGGCACCTAATAGACCAAATTCCTCTTCTCTCAGCTCGATCTGTATCCCAAGACCCATTCCAATAGACAGCCTTGGGCGGGGTACATCTGCCCGTGATCCTTCTGCTGTTCCTGGCGGAGAACAAAGATATTAAAGAAACATATGCGGAAGTTACCAAATGTTCGAGAAGAAATAAAAAGGGAAAATGGAGCAAGGAAGTACTTGGGAGAAGCGGAGAAGAAGAAGGAGAACCGAAGGTTACTGGGAGGGATTCTCCGGCGGAGGGATTGGAGAGGGGATGCGGCGGGGGCAGGTACCGTGGTCATCGTGGTTGCCGCCGTGACGGCCATGGAGCTAGTTGTTACCTAGGTTGCGCGAGACGAAGCTGATCTGATATATTAAATATATCATAAACATTTTTAAAACAATAAATTTATCAGTTTTTATTTTAATTCTGTGAGTTTTTTACGGATGAGAACAGAGGGTATTAAAATGAATGAAAAAAATAAATAAATGGTGGTTTTAATTCTGTTAGACCTTTTAAGATTATTTGATAGTTTTTAGTTGCAAAAATTATCAATATCGGGTGGAATCCCCACCAGCTGTTATAGGAGTGTCAAAAATGAACTCAATTTGACGATCTAATCTGAGTCGATCTGAAAAAAATTAGGTTTGGATTGAGAATTTTTGGGTTCGGGTCGGGTTCGGGTTGGAGGGTTTGAGTTGAAAATTTTTAGGTTCGGGTCGGGTTCGGATTGGAGGGTTTTGAGTTAAAATTTTCGGGTTGGGTCGCGTCGGGTTCAGGTTGACCCGAATTTAGGGGTTAGTTGATCTTTTAGGGTTAAATTAAATTTTATTTTGAAAATTAAGATATTTTTATGTATATTAATATCAATGTTAGTATAATAGT
>JBAMIE010187182.1:0-12424 GCA_037177295.1 Kaempferia parviflora | reverse complement strand
CTGACGAGATGATGGCGCGGGAAGAGAGCCGATGGGCTTAGCGCATCCGAGGGATGAGAAACTGTGGAAGAGTACACCGACGAAGAGAGAAAGACGCGCGCGGCAGTTCGAGGGACGAGAAGCCGGGGACGGACAGAACATGGGTTCGGGTGAGCCATATTCGGGATGTCCGAAATCATCCAATCGTCTGAGGGCCACCGGAATAATCCGGGGTGCCTGGACCTAGTCCGGGTGCCCGAACCACCCAGGGTGCTTAAGTGGTCCGTGTCATGTAGCCGTTACACGACGGTGCTAGATCAGCAACGGTCTAGGTGCCTGGACGGGTCCGAGTGCATGGAAGTGGATAAAACTTTATCTAGCCATCATTGACGGGCTGTTGCAGGTAAGGATAAAATTTATCCACCTTAGGGCGCTCGGACTGGTCCGGGCGCTCAGGATCCCAACGATTAGAAATTAATCAACCAGGGGCTATAAATAGAGCTCTAGTTCAACTTGTTTCTAAAACACACTCTGTACGATTCATTGTATTTCGAGCTTTAAGTTTTCGAGCGATAAATTCCGTGTACGAGACTTTTCCGCCTCCGACGAAGATCTTCTAATTGAACTTCTACTGTCTCTGTGTAGCAATCTTTTGATTGTAAATCAAGTAAATTTTATTGTGTCTTGTACTTCTTTATTACATTTTGTAATCTATTTTAGTGTGTTTATTTAAATTATAAAAATTTGAGAAAGATATTATTTTCATTTTACAGGCAATTCACCCCTTTTGTCGGCCGCACGGGACCATCAATTTCCTACTCTTTGTCTTCTTCTCTACTCTAGTTCCACAACCTCTCTCCACAAACACCCCCTCCCCCATTCTTGCTTGCACCTTCCTAAAACTCTAACTCCGCCTCACCTTTCTATCAAATTGTCTACTGCATTTGTCATCTTACCCACCACTCCAAGACCTTCCATCCACCACAGTTTCCGGCCGGGAATATATATATAAGTGCTCGATTTAATCGACTTTGTTAGTAATTGATCATAAAATTTTGTATGCGACTATCATGTGGCAAATAGTGATTCGCTCGCCCCCAGCGCTGCCGCCAACCCGTCCCTGGGCCAACATGGAGGAGGTAAATCACGGGTGATTACTAGCTATTAATGCAAATAGTTAAGACATGAGGGAGGTATGCTCGGACACGCCAAGTTTTGATCTCATGACCTTATGTGATAATCTCCTATGACCTTATGTGACAACCTTTCATATCTTAACCATCTCACCTATCCCATAAATCTAAATTTGATTGATGAACCAATGGATCTTAAAAAATTTAATACCTTAATCTTAATTCTCTAATTCATGTACGGGAGCACGGTGACACTAAAAAAAAGTTACGAGGAGCACAATAAATTTGGTTTGAAGTGATTTTTAAGTTTTGAAAGTGAACGAATTTTGATTAAAATTTGTTGATTCTCTCTAAAATTTCAAAATCTTAAAATTGTTTGAAGGTTGTGAAGATTTCAAAACCCTATTGTTCTTAATCTGAACGAAAAAATTTTAGTTTTGAGAGTATGATTACACTCATGAAAATTCAAGGAGTGTAATAAATTTGATTTGAAGAAAATTTGAAATGCCTAAGGTATCATCCTAAATAGAACTTTGTTCTTCGACTTGAATTTCACGGTCTAAATAGATTGCTATAGATTTGGAGACAGCTGATCTAGAAACCTAATAGAAAATTTTGTAGCAAACTATTGCAGTCGACTTGAGTCCATAGATTAAGTATAAAAAATATAAAAATCAACAAGAATAATTGATTAGATAAGTCGGACTGTTAAATAAATAAATAAATAAATAAATAAATAAGGTATAATAGAAATTTTATATATTTTATGATAAATATAAAATTTTGATAAACAATTTGAGTATTAAACAAAGAGTTGACTATGCCGTCCACCGAATTCTCGAATAATATCATTATCTTCTGGTTAATTGCCTCACGATCGGTAACCGGACCGGTCGGTGGTTTCACCGCGGTGATTTTGAAATTTGAAACATCTCCCACCGCCATCGCCCCCAGTCCACCGCACAGGGAAGACGCAGATCAAGGCGAGGACGGAGGAGGCGAAGAAGGTGCAAGGAAGAGGGATAGCGAGGGGTGCGCTCGGACCTCATTTCCGATGCCAAATCGAGTCGATCGATCCAAAGGTGGAGTCCCCTGCGTGATTCGTGCGAAATCTTATCATCCTCTCGACGACGGCAAAAGGAGGGGCGAACCCTTTCCGGTGAGTAGTTCCTCTCCAAGATCTCTTTTTTCCTCCTCTACGTGGTTTATCGTGTGTCCCGATGTGCTTTTTTCGCCTTTCTGGAAAAAATATCCTGTTTTAGTGCGCCCCCTTTCCCCTTCGTTGTCTCTTCTTGGTAGTGGTTTCCTGTCTGATGAGAACGATGAAGATGGTGATGTTGACGAAGAGAGTGATTCTCTGATGGCTTCCACAACATGCTTGCCATTTTCAAAGAAGTGAAACAGAATTAATCTACTACAGTGAAAATGATGCTCACTCGCGGAGCATTACCATTTACCACCTACCTGAACCTATTCCTAACAGAAAGGAAAGGTTTTTCCTAAAGAACACACAAAAGTAGATGCGAAGCATCCAAGATCACACAAATTGTAGATCGAATAGAAAAATTCCACTGAAAGTTGCTTTGCTTTACGACCACACTCATCCACTTGCATATAATTAAGCTTTTGGCCAGTAAACCTAACATTCACCTTAGGCCAATCTGTGTGTCGAAGGTGGACATGCTAATGGAAACCTAGGAACTGGAGGGGGAGGGAGGCATGTGCAATCGGCTGAGCGTGCTGTGAAAGATGGGAAAAAAAATATTCTTGTGATCTTCTGGAGTAGGCACCGTCCAAACAAGATCAATTTGTCAAACACTGAAACTGTACCATTTGTTCCAAAAATTTGTGGTGTAGACTTGGTTCAGTGTATTCCATTATTCCTCTTGCTCGCTTAGTGCTGCTTGACCTTTGCCTACCGGAATGGTGGACGGTGAATCAACACCAATAGGAGTAGAGCTTCAACTGGAAGAGTAGAGTTTATAGATATTGTTCTGCTCAAATCTTTAATCAGAGTTGTTCTAGATATTTGGGATGCCATTGTGAAACTCGTTTTAAGAGAAATTGACTTGATACGGGACCAACATTTTTTGCAAGAAGTCGCCATTGATTGCCTTGGGACCATGATGCATAGGAATGGCACATTCTCAGTTTTTCAGAGATATAAAAATAGTTGGACCATTAATCTAAGAATGTTAGGCTGATCGTATTTTTAGATATCTAATGTAAAATTGGATATCTAATGTCAATTAAAAATAATAATAAATAAATAAACAAGCTACGATTGATTTATATTGAATCATAATTTTTGAAATTTTGAATGTGTATGAATCATTTTTTATGTGTATACCTACATGAATTATATATTTAGGACTCAGTTTTATTAAATCTAGTTGACTCGTATGTGAGTAGAATTTGAGTGCATCTAATGTTGGATGAATGATCATGACCATTTAATTTGCCCTCACGGATTAATACAATTAGTTCATATAAGAGTGTTACTCTTAGGGCATCTCTAGTAGTTAAACTTCTAAATGAGATTTTTTTTATAGCCTTTAATATGTCACATCAATGTCACATAAAAAATGGAAAAAAAAACTTATTATTCACTTTATAATTAAAAAACCTTTCTATAATTTTTTGTGGGTCATACATTACAAATTATATGTCTCCCTATATTATGAATGATAATGTAACAAATCATTATCATTCATTACAAGTTCCATCTTCAAAGAAAAAAAATAGGTTTAAGTTTTCAAACTTGCTCTTGAATTACAAAGTTTAAACCTCAATTCTATAATGGTTAAAACCTTTTTATTAATATTTTTTAATTTTATAAATTTCTTTTTACATGCACTATTATTGTTTCTTTCATAATTTAACTTTCTTCTTGGTAATAGATCATCCTGAAAGGACCGTCAAGTGAGAATTTCACGTTTTACATCATGATCATTTAATAATGTTAAAGTTTAAAGCCGGTAAAAGGAGGCTCTTATCTTGGAAGATCCATCTCAACAGACCAATACGTCTGAATTTTAAATTCTATAATTTTATTATCTCCAACTCTTACATTATATTCAATCCCTAGCAAACTGGAATATGATATTTGTGTAGTAATTTAAGTTTAAAATAAATAAATAAAAAAAAAACAACTTTAAGTCTTCGTTTTCTTAAAAAAAAAAGTTTATATTTTATAATTTAAAGAGGCCAAAGTTCTCCACCAGCATATTATTATTAAACGCCTCCCTCCCACTCAACCAAACCAGAGCAGGCCTAGCCTGACCATCGGCGCCTCTCGTTCTCATCGATCTCTTCTCCCTCGAGCTTCCCTATGCCGCACCTCCTCGCAGCCATGCGGCGGCTGGTCACGCAGTGGCCCGGGAGGCGCCACAGCGCGCGGGTATTCGACGAGGAAGCCGCCTCTGCCGGCGCCTCGCGCCGCCGGCCGTGGAGCGAAGGCCTCTCCGCGCTGCTGTCCGTCGTCCGCGCTCCGCTGGCCGCCGTCTCCTGCCTCGCCAGCCAGGCCGATGAATTCCCCGACGCGGCGGGCCGACTCCACGCCGCCGAGCTAGGCGACTTGGTGGTCGGCGAAGCCATGCGCTTCGTCATCTACCTGTAGACAACAGACACTCCCCCGTTTGCCTTCTCTTCTCCCTGTATAAGTCAATCATCATTACTGCATAAGAAAACATTAATTTCTAGTCACTATTTTGTTCCTTGAGCAAAATTGCAAATTAAAGAGAGAAAAAAACAAACAAAAAAAGAAAATCATCAGACGTTCCATTGGAAGTAAGTAAGCAATGCAATCTGGTGGTGATGGTGGGTGATTTCTGACAAGGCGATTAGCTGGAAATCACTGGTGGAAGAAAGCGACTAAAGAAACGTATGCAATTATTTGGATACATTTGGGCTTGCTGCTTTGCTGAGAGTGAAAGAGGAATGGGCATTGGGCAGAGAAAAGACAGATGCAAGTGCAAGTGGAGGAGAAAGTGAACCGTTGATGCAAAAGAGAGAGAGAGATTACTGCTTCAGTTCTTGTGCCGTCATGTTGGCGTAGGAGAGGAAACACTGAAACAGAGAGTGGAATAGCTTTCTTTGCCTCTACGTCATTTAGTGTACTCAGTCAACTAATTTGTTTGCTAAATATTTGTTTAAAATAAGGTAGTGAATAAACTAAGCTGCCTAGCTAAGTTTCGGGATGCTCAAATTTATTTCGATCAATTTAAATTGAGCTTAAAATGAATACATAAGTGAAATGATGGTTTAAGTTTGATTTGATTTTTTTTTTTAATTTGAGCTTATGTAAGCTTGGTTTGAGGGTCATTTATATAGATATTATTGAACTCTAAATTATAATAATAATTTATGTTTATTTATTCATTTTATTAGAATGTTTATTTAATAAATAAAAATTTCTCATAACTCTTAGTTACTACGTGGTCCGTTATAATTTACTTTCATTCATATAACCTTGGATCAGGATATAAAGACATGAAAATTACCACATGAGGTCTAGAGGTTGAATCTCGGCACGTGCGAACATATAACTCTCTCATATATGTCTTGACGATTTGTACTTTTGGATAATAGTCATCCGTGATTTACGTTTTCTTTGTTGGTTATGAGATAAATTTGCGGGGACGCTGAGGATGAGCATATTCATCTTTTGCCACATAGGATCGGGATATAAAAGACGTCTGGGATGAACATAATAATTTTTTAATTATAATTTATTTATTTGGCACGTTGAAAAAGTTATATTATTTATCTTAGTATGTAAATATTATTCACAACCGTTATTATCAACACTAACAAGCTAAAATTATTTATTAAATTTAATAAGTTATTTAAATTTATTTATTTAATTACTTTTGTATATATTAAATTATCCAATCGAACGCTTAACTCATTCACGAACTATCGGTTGATTACGCAAAGTTCTGAGAGTTTTAGAAGGGAGAAAAATATTAAAATGATTTATTTTTAATAAATTAAGATAAGAAGTGAAGATACTCCTCACGTCTAGTGATTGGATTGATAAAATGCTAACCTGCGGGACCAGAAAGTCTCATCCACTTATGAGGCGGGTAGCGCCTGGAGTTATTTCCTTAGGTATAAGTACCATTTATCTGTAAACCAATAATACAAACAACTATTTGCAACTTGCAAGCAATTTCTGGCGTCTATTTTTAAATATTCTCCGTCACTTCTCAGACAAACTACTGGGCCCCACTCGTTCTTTAGTAAATTCTGTTTGTGGTTTAAATAAGTTTTATCGAATAAAATATTATATTTATTTATAAACATCGGAATTATTTACACGCATTTTAAGTTTTATGAATTTGAAGTGGCAAATTGAAAAAGAGTTCGAAAATCCAGTTGAAATATAAGATATTTGCGGGGCGTAAAAGTATAATCTCTCCTAAACACCGCTATCATCCCGGTCGGGTGCCGAGAAAAGATTAGCCCTTTCTGTCGCCCATGGCGCCGGTCCTCCTCCTCCTCCTCCTCCTCCTCTCGGTTTCCTCCGCGGTGGACGCTTCCGTGTCGCAATCTGACGTCGGATACATCTCCGCTGTGATCTCGGAGTCGGGTCTCGCCTTCGCCAAGGACCTGCTCGTCGAGCGGGCGATTGATTCGCTCATCCCGCTCCGCCTCCATGATATCGAGAAGTCCGTGCACATTCCTTTGCTCGGATGGGTACACATGCGCGCCGCCAACATCACCCTCTCGTCCATCAACGTCTCCTCCTCCACGGTCAAACCTGGGGAGTCCGGGATTGTCATCGTCGCCTCCGGCGCCACCGCGAGCTTGAGCTTTGATTGGTCGTATTCTTACAGTACTTGGCTTATCCCTATCGAAATCTCTGATAAAGGAAGGGCCTTTGTTCAGGTACCATGGAAGAGAAACCAAGATATTCGTAGATTATAGCAATTTCTTATTTTGTAGTTTTTTGCTTTCGTGGATGGCAAGATATTGGTCGAGTTTATGTTTAAATGAGGTGCATGTGAACTGGTTATCATCTTGATTTGTAAAAATTGCAGTGATGAACACGTTAATACTTCATATTTAGGTATTACCTCATGTGATTCGGCAGAGACATTTTTGATACATTACTATGAATTATCAGTTTTTTTGCATGTGAACCAGATTTCCTTTTCCCTTTCTTTCCATAAAAATGTTTTTCTTCTTTTGAACACCACATCTCCTTTCTAGAATTTAAGTATTTGATTCTTGTTGCGGATCACTTTTGATATATGCACCTTTTTTTTGCTTTATGAAGCAAGGTTGAAGGCATGGAAGTTGGGCTAACCATGACCATGGACAGAAAGAATGGAACACTGGAGCTGGCTGTTGCACAATGTGGTTGTTACATGGAAAATTTAATCATAACTTTGGATGGAGGAGCATCTTGGTTCTACCAAGGGTACATGGTTCATTCATTAAGGACATCAATATTTAAATTCAACTATGCATACTATAACGATTTTTGTCTTAAGATGCTTGCACGTTTCAATATTGAGAGAGATGAGATATACATCTACTTTGTGCGTATTGCATAATATAATCAATAATCAAACAAGATCACCTAGTGCGTCACGAAAAAAAATAGAGATGGTATCAGAACACATGAATCTCCAATTATCCACAATTAAAAGATTAAGGAACCAATGGCTAAACTTTCTAGTCGTTTAGAACAAATGTAAACCTATCTTCTATCACGTGCTCTTTCAGTAAGTCATCTTAGTTGAATAATTGTTTACTTTCGTTAGAAATTTATTTATTCTTGTTCCATGTAAGGGAGTCTATTCACTAAAACATCTTGTTTTCTCTGTCCATACTTTTTAGGTTTGTATATGCTTTTGCAAATCATATCCAAAGTGCTGTAGAAGATGCAATTACACAGAAGATTGTGGAAGGGGCACAAAAGCTTGATTCATTACTGCAAAGTCTTCCAAAAAAAATTGATGTGGACAAAGTCTCTGCTCTAAATGTCACATTTGTGAATGATCCAATTCTCACAAATTCTTCTCTTGAGCTGGATATTAATGGCTTGTTCATTTCGTCAAACAAAACTTATGCTCATAATTATCTTCACAAGATGTCTAAGCTCTCATATACTTGTTATGGGGAACAAAAAATGCTTTCAATTTCACTGGATGAAGCTGTGTTTAATTCTGCTTCTGTCATATACTTCCAGGTAATCTTTACTTAACATCAGTGAACTCCATGGCCTATTAGTATGGCTAGTCCATGATATATTGGGAAGGCTCTTTCTTGGTTGATTTCCATGGCCTATTAGTAGAGTCAGCTTGAAGGAATTGTTATTGTATCCTGCTGTCATGCCCGTGTATTCACAAGTTTTTAGGTCATTAATCAAATTTCAGGTTTTAACTTGGAAAAAAATCATGGCCTCTTGTATCTGTGAAAGACTTCTCTGTCTTCTGTTTTTTGATTTGGAATTTATTAGCTAGTCATCGGCTAGTACAGCATATAACTTTTTTTAACCTTAGGAATTTTGTGTTTGTATATTTAGGCTGGTTTGCTGCATTGGATGGTTGACAAGGTACCTCAGCAGTCTCTTCTGAACACTGCCAGCTGGAAATATATTATTCCCCAATTGTACAAGAAGTACCCTAATGATGACATGGTACTGAACATGACACTAACTTCTCCTCCAGATGTGCGGATAGTCTCACAAAAACTTGGAACTGTTGCCTTTTTAGATATGACTGTTATTGTATTGAATGGTGATGCAAGAACTCCTGTTGCATGCATATCAATGGTAACCATTTTATCTCCATTAGATTCTTGCCAAATTATATCTACTATTTATGCTACCTTGATGCAGTGTGATAATTTCTATCTAAATTCAAGATATCTTCTTGATTATTGAAATCTGAGTTATTACAGAAATGTGAAATTGAGATGTCTCTTTGTTCAATTGAACGGGAGCTAGATTAAGTATGTTTTTTTATGCGTCATGTTATCTAAATTAAGAATAACTTCAGCAAGTTATTTGAATCATAATTTCGACCTTTCTTATCTGGCGGTCTTTTTCTTTAAGTGCGTTACTTTCTACTGTTAATAACAGCTTATTGACCTACTTAACTGTTTCCCTCTGTACTGTCCTGGATCATTTGCCTCGTATGGCATTCGTTAATGTGTGCCTGGATTCATGAATTCTCTGGTAGAGAGGAATCGAGGTGGAAGTGTATGCTTTGCTCTAACTGCTATCTACTCTCATCACTTCTAGAACCCTTGAAAAATATATTCAATGTGTTTTTGCTCTTGTTGCCAAAAAAATTAAAAACTTTTATCATAACAGAAAATGGAAATGGATGCTAAAGTTTCAGTTGTGCTGCTATCAGAAGTTAGCAACTTTGAATTGTATAGATACAAAGGTATCGTATGTATTGTATAGAAGAGGGGATCCATTAGTAAAGGAAAAATAAATATCCAACACCAACAACTTAAAGTTTAGTTTAAAATTGATTATGGTTCATTAACTTCATTTGTCATTGAGGGATAAAATATTATCAATTTGCAGTTTGCGTAGAAATATAATATTTAGACGTTGTAGATCGACAATCTGATCTTATGTAGTTTTTTTTGGTTTGTCAATTCTATTACTCAATGATAACCTTGTTGTTCCTTCTTAGCTGCAATGCAGATTACCATATTTCTGCTACAGACTATTCGATGTATATCCGGTGCCGTTACATTAATGATTATTTCTGCCACCATATATACACACAAATCTACTATTTCATTTTTTCCAGCAGTTCACTACCAATACCATTCTTATGAGAATTTGCATATCTGTGCTATTGGGTGAGAATTCTTGAGTATTTTTACATCATGAATTGAGTTTCTTACTCCACTTCCCAGAAATCTTAGTTTGGATTTTCAAGAAACCATTTCTTCCATATAGTATGTTTGATATGGAAACTTGCTTTTTATAGGAAGTTAATGTCTCTGGAGCAGTCACAATATCTGGAAATAATCTAGCTGGTCAACTTGGGTTAGATGATTTCACCCTTTCTCTGAAGTGGAGTGATGTAGGCAAATTTCATATGTCTCTAATACAGGTAAGGTTTGATCAACTGATATCCTGCTCCTTTTTGGAATTATGTAACCGAAAGGTTATATGTGTTCTCATGTTCTCATATCAATGCGATTCTCTTGTTGCATGCAAATTTGAGAGGAAGAAAGCCACCTGTGTTAGTTCCATTCCAATCATAATCCTATGATAATTACACAAAAGGATGTGCATCATAATATCATATTGAGAGTAACTGCGGGCCAAAATTCAAACAACATAATTTCTCATGTTTCTTTTATTTGTTTTGTAATATTATTGCAATTTTCTAAAAAAAAATATTCAATTATGTATTTCTCTGACTGCGGTTTTACTGTTGCTTTGCTTCATTGGTGCAGGGGGTAGTGCGGGTTTTTCTGAACACAGTATTCATTCCATACGTGAATTTGCAACTTCGGCAAGGGTTTCCTCTTCCAATTATCAAAGGTTTCACCCTCGAAAATGCAGACATCCTCACTACTAGCTCAGTGATGGTTGTATGTTCTGATTTGGTGTTTAACAAGTCGATCAGTTTATATTCTTCTTTCTAGCATTGATTCATCCACCTTGTGGGAAGATATACACGTTGAAGGGAATGACTCTTGCGCTTTGTATACATAAATTGTACACCATCTCTTGTATTTAACATTCTAGATTTAACTGTTATATTTGTCACAATTGGGACTACACTGTTTGGACTAGTAGCCTCTGTGATTTATCTTTTTTGTGTTGGTCCTGAGACGGATTGACGGGAGCATTTGGGGTGCGCGAACCACTTTTTTGCCTATATATATATAACATTTATTATTATTATTTTTTGATAATCAAGATTCGGTTGATTGATTCTAGAGGCAGATAACCTTCTTTGTTAATGCATCTATCTGATAAATTTGGAGTATAATTTATACACATTTGAGGTTGATTTTTAAAATCATCTTTATTAAAACTTGAATTCTGATTTTCTTTTTTGCGATCTGAATATTTTATTACTATACACTTATGGGGGCAAATCACCCATCACCTTTGTCCATCGCATTCAAGACCTTATGCCCATTGCTAGGGATAGTCTAGAAATTAGAGATCGTTTAGACTTTGGGCGTGGAAGGGATGAGCTGAGCATCAAAATAAAATGAACAGAAGCACACACATCAATTATTTTTATAAATTTTGCTAAAAAGTTATACATTGTCCTAAATTTATGCAACAAAATATATTTCATCTCTAAAGTCATTGGAGATTAGTGACGAATCTATGAATTCGTTGTAAAATTTACAATAAATCTATTGATTCGTTGAAAAATTGTGATGAATACAAGATTTGTTACAGAATTTTATTTTTTTTTAATTTAAACTTTCTATATCTTGACAGATCTAGATAACTCAGAATGACATAAAATTAATTTCTATAAATATCTTGATAATATAAACATCCTCAAATAGTAATTTTACTAAATATATTGAGATCGGTGATTTTTTAACACGATTTAGATTTTTTGGACATATTCGCGTTCAAAAAATCATCGATTAGGTCAAAATAGTATTTAAGGATATTTATATAATCAGGAGATTTATAGGAACCTATGATTCGCCGAGAATTTGCGACGAATCCAAGATCGTTACAGAATGTCATTTTTCTAAATTTAAACTTTTCAAAGTCAGATGACTGACCCAGAGAGCTCGGAATGACATGAAATCAGTTCCTATGGTGTTTTATAAATCTCTTGATTATATAAATGCCCTCAAAAATTGGATCAGTCGTTGAATTTGGGATGGAAAAAAAAATTCATTGTAGACATGCTTTTCTAAATTTTGTGATGAATTATATTTTTGTTATAAATTTCCAACTAATTCTGTGATGAAAATAAAATTCATCATAGAATTTGTGATAAAGATCTTATTTTCGTCGCATAATTTGAGGATGACTTTTCTGCGACAAAAAATTTTTCATTGTAAGATTTATGATAAATATCTTATTTTGGTCACAGAATTTGGGGATGACTTTTCTGTGACAAAAATTTTTTACATCGTAGATTTTTTTGCAACGTTTTTTTAGAAATTCATCTCAAAAACCTTTTTTTTTTGCAGTGTAGGACAACTGTATCTTAGATCTGTCTCTATCCATTGCTCAAGTTGATCTCCACCACCTTTGTTTGAACTGTTAGATGTTGAATTAAACTTGAATACATAAACCATAAATGTTTTATATACATGAACCAAGTGAAACATGAATC